>OOFJ01109489.1:0-12157 GCA_900323375.1 Benthosema glaciale
GGTTGTGTTTGTTTACCAGGCTGGGGAAGAAGCGTTTATTTTCACCGGCATAGTAAATAAACTACTATAGGCTCTACTCCACAAGACATGTTGTTAATTCACTGTTTAATGAACTAATTAACAAGCTGTGCTTCGTTTGTAACACACACGCACACACACACACACACACACACACACACACACACACACACACACACACACACACACACACACACACACACACGTCCTGGCTCTGGCTGGCTGCTAAGTGTCTCTACTTCTACAGTAGAATGCTATGAATTGAGCGTTGTTGTCTACGCCTGCGCACTCTCTCATCATTCATCTCCGGGATCTGGTGGTGAAAGAGAGAGAGAGAGAGAGGAAATAAGGAGCCAGCAGTCGCGCTGCACTACTTACTGCACAGCTCTGCCATTATACCATAGAGATATACCACAATATAATATATACCACCACCGCTGCTTGTCAAACTGCCTGCTCTCCCTGCCCTGGCTGGCTGGTTGGCTGCTTCTGAATTGGGACGCACGGGGGAATATACTTTTGGATCGCCTCCTGTCTCCTGATCGCACTGATTTCTTCTCACCCAGTCCGCGTGGTGCGGTGCGCGGTCCGTTGTGGCGGCTGGCGAGATTAGAACAAGCAAAGTGGATTTCTTTCTGGTCTTTTGGATCTGCCGCCTGAACAAACGGACAGACCGTGTCCAACTGTCCATATAAAACCCCGTAAGTAATTTGGTTCTTGAATCGGAATATCTGTTATTATTTGTGAATCCATTTATCCATTTATGATAGATAGCGTTGCCTGCTGATCTTTAAGGGATGGCCAATGTGGGTTTCATGGTCTTTAAGTGTGTCGGAGATATAGCGGTTTGTAAAGTGGACGTACTGTAGCCAATACAGCTCAGTTCCGACTGTTGTCTTCGAAAGTGATCTTTTCATTCTGTGTGTTGAAACAAAGCCGAGCAACAAAATAAGGAACTGAAAACCCAGGCGGGCAGTAACTTTTCTCATGCATTTGCATTCTTATCTGTCTAACGGGGACAAACAGAGACATCTATACTGTACGTTGTTTTCATACACACACACAACATTTGTTGAGTGTTTTCTTCGGCTGTATAGTTGTATAGTGCTGATGATCATTATCGCTATACAGCAGCATGCATGGTTCATCTTTTAGCAGGTGTCTGTCTGAAGCAGCGTACTTCCGCACTATAAGCTATTATTGCAAAATACGACTGGGCTAAGTAGGTTAACGCGGTGTTTTTTTTCTTCTTATCAGGCCATTGGATTTAGTAAGAATGACCCTAGCTCTGGTCCATAGCTCTACTGTTTCTATGATTCTGCATTTCTTCTATGATTCTGCCTTGTACTGCAAGGTACAATCATAGAAGCAGTAGAACTATGGACCAAATGGACCCTTATGGGTCTGTACCTCTGAGAGTGTACATGTGGAGTGTACATGTGTACACTCTCAGAGTTAAATTAACATTGATTTTACACTCTAAATTGGGGGTCGATAGAAATGCCATTAAATGGGGTGTCCGTAGACTAATGCATGTCAAACTGGGGGTCCTTGAAATTAAATGGGTTGTGGATCACTGCTATAGAGCCGTAAAAGTCTTCTCTTATGGGGGTCCCTGGCATATATTTTCAAATGGGGGTGCACAGGCTAATTAGTGTCAATTTGGGGGTCCTTGATTAATTGACATGAAAAAGTTTTTGAACCACTGGCCTAGTTGGTCTATTTAGGTCTGCCAAATGTATCCTCCCGCCATGAGAAATGTGAATACAATGCAATGCCATCAATGAAATATCTTAAGCATGGTTTTAAACCATAGGCCTACAGTACTTTTATACTATTTTGTTAAACTATTGCTATTGCGTTTTTATATAATATTGATTTGACCTTATTTTTTAAACCAGTAGATAGCCTACATAATGTCTGCAATGCATTAGCAAACTGCAAACAATGTTTTAAACATTGCGAATCTTAAAATAATTGATTTGCGCTGATTGTATGTATGTCACATACGGGGGGGATACACAATTTGGCAGACCTATAGACTCATCATTCTTGCTGCCTCATGAGGGGGACACACATTTTCATCTCTGTTTTGGTTTGAATGAAACATCTCGTTTGCTTCTTCTTCTACTGCTGTCTAGTTTGAAATGAAGCAACGAAACGTTTCCCATTGAGTAATCTCTGTCTCTCTCTCTGTACAGTCTCCATCTCTCCAAATGTGACAGAGTGAAAGGGAAACGGAGAGGGAGGAAGAAATGTGTATAGTCGCTCGGTCTGCCACTCGCTCAACCTGCTCGGGAGCATAGCATGCATTCAGTGCCTTTTATAACACGGCAAACTATTTTATCATGGACGGGCGCTACACCTCTTTACATGCACACAAGCATTGATAAGCCTGCTTGGCTTGCCTGCACTATCGACGCGTCTCTATAGGGTACGAGATACCAGCAGTCCTGTCGGGACTGTCCTGGCACACACCACTGCTTCTTTTTGGCCAATGCTTCTTTTTGGCACCACATGAGGTGGTTATCCTCATTTACCCCACCTTGGTCTATGCCTGAAAGGTAAAGTAAAGGTCGTCCAATGATCTGTGGGTCGGTGGTTCGAATCCCGGCTCCTCCTCCTGTCAAAGTGTCCTTCAGCAAGACACTGAACCCCAAATTGCTCCTGGTGTGCTGGTTGATGCCTTGCATGGCTTCCGCCGCAATCGGTGTATGAATGTGTGTGTGTGTGAATGGCTGAATGCAATGCACTATGGCGCTAGGCGCTATATAAACGCACCATTTACCATTTTATTGCTTGTACAGTGTACTCGGCTACACTTGCCCCACCTTCCTAGAAATGGATAGTTGTTTATACACTTAAACTATAAGGGAACATTAAGTGGGTGCTTTAGTATGTTTTTAGCACCACAGTTATACAGTAGGCTTTTCTGTGTTTCTTGCACTTTGTATAGTATGCTGTGTGTGTGTGTGTGTGTGTAAGAGAGGGAGTGAGTGAGACGCCAGACACAAGTGTGCTTGTGTGAGAGTGAATAGCCTTCAGAGAGAGAGAGGAAATCACTGAGGGGGGGGAGAGAAATATACTTTGTGAGCTAGAGGGAGAAATGTACTTTTTGTGGAGTGAGAGAGAGGGAGAGAGTCATATCGAGATTTTGTAGGCTACTCCTTGGCGTTTATATACATGTATTCGTTTTTTTTGTCATTCTCTGGTGGTATGTGATGGACAGGCAGCCGGCAGAATTAAATGGGGAGTGGAAGCATGAGTGACAGAGCCAGGTTAAAATGTGTGTGCATCATGCATGCTGCGAGCTCCCTATAAGTCCCTTCCACACTGCACAGGCTCTCATTCTCATACAGGACTGACTGGACAGGGTAGTATAGTGTCTTTCTTTCAGTCTTGACATGACATGTGGAAGATGTGACTGAGGAGGACTAGATGGAGGTATGTGATAATGGTGTGAGGCAGTCAATCTTCTTTCTTTCTTTCTTTCTTTCTTTCTGTTTTGCTGCTCCATGCATTACTCATGGCCTGGCCTAATTCCTTTGTCCCCGTGTGGCTGTTCCTGTTTTTTGTCCTATCCGTTTGCTGCCGCTTATACAAAGAAGCTGTCATTGTGGTCAGTGTTTTGCTTCTTAAAGATGAAAAAAAAGGAACTTATGGTGCTACTACAGGTTGTGTATCTGATAATTCCCAATATGTGCATACGCATGCACTTTGTTAGCACAAAGGAATCTGTCAGTCAAATGAGGTTCAGGTTAGTGTTGTACTCAAAGCCACTAACCAACATTATTTTGTATAAATACTGGTTAAACATTTACATCTACAATATCAATACACTTGACTTTACAAACTTGTAGTTCAGAAATCCTGATTGTGCGGCTGTGTCAAATCCAAACCATTAACCTGTAAACAATTGGCTTATCTGTTAGGCAAATATTGCATTGCAGATAGGTTGATGGATATAGGCCATTTCCTTTTCCTACTATAGCGTTGTATGCTATTGTGAAACTCCAAGGGGTGCATTAGTGAATTCATCATTGTACTAGTCTGCATAAATGCATTACGCAGACAATGCATTTTTTAAAGAAAGATAGAATTTCCATGATTATTAACTCAAAACTCCCCCCAAGAACTCCAAAGCCGACTCTTCCATTTCGCCATGACATACAACACAGCCTATACACTAAGCACACACACCAAAGGCACTCATTCACACAGAGATACACACGTCGTGAAGGGAGGTTTGTCCCTCTTGTTTTCCTGACGTTCTCAGCTATTCCTGGATTCCACACCGAGGTGGCAGGAAACACGAGTATTTGCCGTCGGCAGAAGCAGTTTCCCTCTGCCATGATATAACCCTCTCTTCCTTCTGTCGGGCGCTCACACACTCGCACTCACACTCACACAGTCACACACACCCACACGCGTGTGTACGCGCACACCTCTTTGGCCAGTTAGGGAAGATCAGAAGATTACGATTTCTATGTACTATATTTGTTGTTCTTTTCCTAGTGGATGCAGAGTGTGTTTGTGGGTTTTTTTTGGCAGCTGAGAGAGTTAAAATGGAGAGATAGGGATGCTTTATAGTTCTGGGTTAGCAAGAGTGCAGATAGCTCCTTTTATATTATTGTTTGAGAGAAGGGATTCTAAGCACACACACACGCGCACACACACCCAAACACACCCCTATCTTCAGCACATCACAGCACAGACGCACCACTGGAATTCTACTTTGCTCTCTGTTGTGCTTATGCTGGAACCTTGGCAGCCAGCTGCTGTAACGGGCCAATTAGGGATGCTCTTACTACAGCTTCAGCCAATTAAGTTATAGAGCTACATATATCCTGGCAAGGTGAGACTCGCTGCAATCTGCTGTGTGCTAGAATCTGAGAAGAGGCAGACACCACGGTGCACGTTTCTGCTGATGGGCACCACGAGGCACCAAAATACGCACACATTCACACATGCGCACACACACAGTGTGTATGTATAGAAATGTCTAAGTGCATTATTTAATTGTGAACCATCTAAACAGAGCCATGTTTAACCAGAACCCAAGTATGTGATTGCTAACTAGATAGACGCACACGCGCGCACGCACACACGCACGCACAGTATGCAGCTCTGCAGAAAATAGATCTGAACCAGGCCTGCTTCAGAGAGAGGGATGACAGCTACGGAAGAAAGAGCGGTAAGCGTAGAGGAGAGGGAGAGAATGATGCCCATGTAAGGTGTCCTATATTCATACAGTACACCACATGACAAAAGATGGTTGCTAAGTATTATGTTTATGAATTTATTGTTTTCACAATGTTCATCTCTTTTTACTGTCTTACAGTGGCATCAAGGAAGTAATCATAATGAAATAGTTTAATAAAATAGTTTAAATGGTTTTATTAGTGATCATGGTGGAATTGAATTAAAGGTATATTCAGTGATTTCACTTAATTTCACTTAATATCCCTTTTTTGTGATAATCCTCCCTACTATAGAGTGTGCTGACCATATAATTAGTTCCTCCCTGTCCCCAGTGAACCACAGGGGTCAAACATATAAACTAGTTTAATTTTGGGCTTTGGGTGGCAAAGCCTTCATCCAATCAGGATCGAGCGGGGCAGGCCTTGGTGCATGTGCTGTGGGCCTGTTGCCACTGTAGAGGGTGTGCATGTGCATAGCTTGTTACCAGGCAGACCTTTTTTTCCCTTTTTTTTTTTAATCACCCAAATCACTGAATGCTCCTTTTAAGGTTCCATCATCGATTATCTTCTTAGTGATTATTCTATTACGTTTTCAATTAATTAAATAATGAATAGGCAGGTTTTTTCAGATTATTATGAAAGCTATCAAGAGTTTTTTTTTAAATGATTGATTAGTCTGATTAACCACTAAAGTTAAATATTTCTCATACAACGGTTTTGCACACCTTCAAAACAGGTTAATAATTTATCAAACGTAAAAATGAAATGGTGACAATCTTTTATTAGATAGAATATTCAAAGCTTGTATTATCATGATGAGAAATCTGTTATTTGTTGGTTGGAGTGATAGTCAATGTGTTTTGCTCCAGTGGAGTGGCGCGACAAAAGACAATTAGAGCTGTTGAATTGTGATAGCCTCTGAAAGTTGTTTAGCTTAATGAGAAGGAGGGGGTGTAAATTAATTACTGCAACACGGTAATGCAAATCTGTCCACGTAGTAGTACATCATTATTCTTACAGTGATTGTCGTTGTCATCTTTATTTAACAAGGAGAGTCGGTGGATGACAACTTACTTTTTTTTGTATGATGCAAATGACAAAATATCACACAGAGAATAGACTCTGTATGCCATAGTTTGTATGTATTAATCACAGAATATCTACAAGGCAGTAGATATTCCGATGACATGGCTAAAGGACACCACACCCAACCTATGTCTAGTAAAAGTACAGTAAAATTAAGATCTATTTGTTTTTTGGTGTGCCTTGAGCTTTTCGACTCCACTGGCGTAGAGGGAGAGCAGAGAAGCACAGGATTAGGTTTGGGCTGTATAGGTGGAGCGGTCAAAAAGATGGAGTGGGTGCTGACGGAGAGAAGAAAGATGGTTCGTAGCAGGGTATCCTAAATAATGTCTCGGCAGCCAGGCATGTATGTTTCATTTACTTGTGTCCTCGCAAGTTCAAATCCAGCCGGCGTATGCTTGATGCATGTCATGTGTGCGCAGGGAGGCCTCTCCAAAAAAAACCATGTGGAGTGTTGGTGACGGTAGAGGATGCAGATTCCAGCAGGGGAGACGTCGGCCTGTCTCGTCATGCAGGGTAGAAGAAGGGGAAGGAAGGAAGCCGAGGATCATCTTAAGAAGGAAGAAAATGGGTTGGTGAATCACGGAGAACGAGGTCAAGAGAGCGCGTTTCATCTTTTTAGTGTGACAGTGAGATATGGGAGACCCATCTGCTGCAGCGCTGATACTGCAGCTCAGCAGGGTGTGAGGTGTCATCTCTCCACTCTCTCTCTCTCTCTCTCCACGCATGCACGCACGCACCCCATGCACACTCTTGCCCACAAACAACATGCACAGGGGTTTAAGTCACCCTCACCTGCTGTCCTTTCTCTCTCTGTCTACCCCATTCTCTCGCACGCTCGCTCTCAATTCAATTCAATCTCTCACGCACACTGCTTGCTGAAACAAACTAGAAGCCTACTATCGTAATACAGTATGACATAATATGCTAGTAGTAGCCCCTATGCCCTGGCATTATAATGGGTGTACAGTAGGGGGGCACTCGGATGGCACAGGCACAAAGCGCCTGCCTGTACTGTACCGTCACGGAAAGCGAAGGGTCTCTGAAGGATGCTGCACTGTGCCCCGGGCTTATGCCCTGCTGGTGAAACTCCTCGCTGTCAGGAGAAAAGAAAGATGCCACACGTTCAGAGGAGAGGCATAATCGCCTGGACTAGAATAACCGTATACAGAGATTTGCTACTCTAATTCAGTTCAGTTGAGATATTATATTTTGTGTATTAAAATATTGTGAAATTGCAAGGCGTTGTGATCTGGACAGCTGGTAGATCGTCGGTTTTCACTTTTCCCACCGTCTTTCTTATAATAATTGACAATATGGCCAATGTTTCACCAGTTTTTATAGTATAGTTTGTTGATTACTCTTGATGCAGTAATATTTCTGTCCTTTCTTTCTTTTTTTTTAGGTATTAAAAAGTCCTTAATAAATGGTCACTTCACTGTCACCTGGGGACACAGGTTGAGAACCCCTGCTGTATTGACGCATGAGGGTAAATATAATATATTGTGAATAGGCTATATATGCCGATGCTGTAGTTCTCCCTCAGACAGAGACATAAGTAAGTATTGAGGCCAATCTTTGGTTCATGAACACCGTCCTGAGATAGTGCCGTCATACACAGCCGTGCAGTTTGTCCCCATTAGCCCTTTCAATTTACATTTTGAAAATTGAAAAGGGTTAAAGATTTATATCTCAGAGGACTAATTGGATCCAGTTAATTGTGTGTGTGTGTGTCGTTCGTGTGTGCGCGTGTGCGCGTGCATGTGTGCGCATTGACCAGTCTTAACGGAATAATTGCTACCTTCATGTTAAACAGTGGCGTATCGCATTGCAATAATTGATAATGGGGGATAATCAGTTGGATGCTGTGTGTGTGTACTAGTATGTAAGCTCCGGATAAGACCTTTATCTACGCTAATAGACCTTTTATCTAATAAGGCACAATTTATTTGTTTCACATTCCTTATCTGCGCGCGCACACACACACACACACACACACACACACACACACACACACACACACACACACACACACACACTACTATGGCAGTCTCGCATAGCCAGACTTAGAAAGTGTTGAAGCCGGGAAACGTCTGGCTATGCAAGTAAAGACTTACTAAGGTAACACCCACACAACAGTAGCACTACATGCACATATTCGGCGTCATTACAATATAAGGTGAGGTTGGAACAGCCTCAAAGATGTAATTCATTTGACCTGAAAAACTCAGATTCTTAACAGGATCAAACACTTGTCCTATTGTATTTTAATTCAGCTTCCTTTTTTTAATCTCTGACCTAGAGTATAATGCCATTTTCAGAGAATACTGCACATTGAATTAACGCTCAAACACTTGACTTCTTAGAGAGGTGACTACTACCTCTTGCAATATTGTGATTTGTATTCCATAGCCCTGCATCTCTTCCCCAGGCTTTAAATAGGATTTATTTTCACTGTATGAAGCCGTTTATGGAATATTCCTACATTATATTGAACATTTGGTTCATTATTTATTAATTATGTATATTTATTAATTTCTTGTGATTGACTTCCGCGTGCACGTGTGTGTGTGGGTGGTGGATGGGTTGGGCTGGCGTGTGTCTGTGTGCATTCAAATTTGGCGTGTGTGTGCCTATTCTTAGCCTTTTATCTTTTTACCATCTGTTATAGTTTGTCTACGCAATTACAAATATATAGTTTAATTGTGGCTTTTTAGCAAGAAAGCAATGTCACCTTGCTCTGATGGCACTAGATTAGATTTGCACGAAAGCCAGAATGTAATGGATGTAAGGATAGGCCTGTGACTGTTTCTTTAAACGACGTATAGGCCTACAGTATATGTAAATGATATATTTTCTAGATTAATTAAAGTGTTTGTGGGTTGTAAGTAATCACTAGTGTCAACAGTAGACGGTATGTAATTATACTAGACAAAGGACTATGGGGGTACAGAAATGGAGGCGCGCGCACACACACACACACACACACGGCCATACACACACTTTATTATACAAATCCAGTGTGTTGTCTGTCACTGCTGTGACTTGCTTCCCTTTGTTTTTGTTTTTTAGTTGATGTGAAGAACTAGGATAAAAGGCAGCAGCAGCAGCGTCAATTCGTCAAACACACATCGTACAGGCGCACACACACACACACACACGCTGCTTGCAGCTATTGCTTGATTTCTCCTGAGATCTAGTGGTGGAGCGACATCACAGATTCACTTCAGCACACACGTCACAAAAATGCTCTCGCATATCTCAGTATATGATGCCTGTCTGGTCGATATGTTGTTTGACTTCTTGGTTTTTTTTATGACCTCTGTATCGGAAATACTGCAGCTTATTATGAACTACCTAACGATTATGAACTACCTTTGATTTCAACCTGCCGTCCCCGTTTTGAGCAGATCTACGCGGTTGTTTTACATGACACCGTCCGCCATCGTATTATGCCAAACGGGCCATTCATTTACAAGAAATAAATAAATATGTTTCTGCTCGAGAGCCGGCATAAATGAATGTTTTGTGTGCGTGCGTGTGTGCGTGCGTGAGTCCGTGCACGCCCTCAGACGTGTGTGCTAGTAGTGTGCATCCATCCATGCTTGCATTTTGTTTCCGTTTGAATTGGTTCACCACGCCAAGCCTCTGCTGCCCGTCTTGTGTTCCCTCTCTGCTCAATATCGTGTCAAAACAACTGACTGCGTCTCATTATTCCTCGCTGTCTGTGTCGCAGTTCACCCGTGTTCACTGTCCTCATGTGAGACGTGAACTATAGTGAAGCCTGTGTGAAACCAGGCGACAAGTCATGCACAGTAACACACATTACACAGTAAGGTTCTTAACTTAAGCGTGTGTGCAAAATATATACAAATTGACCCAAGGTTTGCTCTGCTGTTGTTAGTCCAGTAGAGTAGACCTTGATGTGTTGTGTATATTCTGATATAACAGGGACATCCGGAATGGATACTATTGCTTTGCAAGATTTTATACTAGAAGAAACAAAACAAAAACAATCCATGAAGAAAAATGGCCTTAGCAGCATTTCCACAGACTGTTGTTTTGCTACCGTGTGTTTTTCGCTGGGTGAACTGTAACGTAGCATTTCAACGTAACTTTATTTTTTAGTTTTTTTGCGAAGTTTGAATGTATGCACACCCCCCAGCTATGGGACGTTATCAGCCAGTAATATAAGCCATATAAGTGGCTGAGCTTTTAACATTGGTCCGGTTGCTATGCAACGCCTCCGTCACCACCAGCTATGGGATCCTTACTACTCTTATCCATTTACCTCGGTTACAACAAGCAGGATTTTCAAATCTCCATTACTCGTAAACTACGAGCGCTGTTCCAAAGTTTGGATGTCATTTGTGACTTTGTCTTGCATCGATCCCGACATGTAAACGTTTCTGGTGAGAGGTAAACGGTGTGCGCTAATGATCCTTACAGTGAGAAAGTGCTACAGCAGGGATGAAACTGATCCTATTAAAGTGAACGCTGGCGCAGGATAACTACACTAATGCTGCCACCTAGCGGCACAGAAAGAATTAAAGGCAAATTCCGGACAAGCAGTTTTTTAACCTTAAGTTGTCGTACCGTATCCATTCGTCACTGAAAAAAAAAGAAACATGCAGGGCGCTCCATTCCGATTTTGCGGATTTATGCCCCTTACACTAGGCTTAGTAGGCTAGATCTCTGCTTCAATCGTGCAATTGTGTGTTGTTTTTCCATGACATCCACATACTGTAGAACCAGAGTAAGGCCTGCCTACTTTTTTCTCAAAGGGCCAGCGCCCAATATTTTATTATTTTAGACCGAGCCCCTCATAGATGCTGTTGATAAATGTTGCTATCCAAGGTCCTGAAATTCATATTTGCCAAATAATGCCATTGTCAAATATCAGATCTTGCTGCTTTGTCACGTCAATCAAATGTGATTGTGAGATCTGACCATCACATTATGACGCCATTCACTTAAGAGTAGGTTGATCATAATTAAATAAACAAATGCAGCAAATCTCATAAGGAGGTCTTGCATTTAAATATCCGTGGTAATAGGATTTAGGCCGCTGAGAAGCAGAGAGCCAACGGCTAAGTAATCAAGACATATTCTAGGCACCAGGAAAGAAAGCAGGAATGTGAGAGTGGGCCCGAATAAGTTCCCTTCACCACGGGACCCCAGTGTTTATCTGAACTGTGACCGCCAAATTCATTTTTAGTGGTCTGGGCTTTTATTTTTTTTATATCGTCACTGCAAACAGGGGCAGAACCAGCAAACTTTGCAGGCTAGTTATCGTATGTCAGGAAATAGTTGCTGTCCATGGTACTGAAATTCTTACGACAGGGCTACACTGGGGACGAAACGGTACGGAGCTAGCTGGATGCACCGACAATTTGTCCGTCCCACGCCGAGTTCCGTATTTACTGGGGGTGGCGGTGGCTCAGGGGTAGAGTGACTGGATGGCAACCGCAAGGTTGCCAGTTCGAACCTGGGCTCCCCCAGAGTTAGTGTCGATGTGTCCTTGAGCAAGACACTTAACCCCTAATTGCTCCTGATGTGCTGGTAGGTGCCTTGCATGGTTTCTGCTGCCATCAGTGTGTGAATGTAATGCACAATCTATGTAAAGCGCCTTGAATAAAGGTGCTATATAAATGCACCATTTACTGTTTCTTTCCCCCTCTGAAGGTGAGGCGAAGGAAGGGCTGCATTACCCCGTGGACAGTAGATTCACGTACGGAGCTTATGCACAACCTGCATACCGCATCCAGTTCCATATTTATTTTGGGCTTTTTAGCCTTTTATTGATAGATTACACTACAGTAAGGTAGAAAGGGAACCGGGAGAGAGATGGGGGG
>OOFJ01109493.1:0-10830 GCA_900323375.1 Benthosema glaciale
GTGTACTGTACACGTTATTCAAGTTATTATTTGGTATTAGTCCCGAGAGAACGAACTATATGCTGTACTGTGGCAGCATCATTAACTCCAAAATAAGACCTAGAGCTAGTTTTCTAGGGGCCTGTTCACACAGAGGTCTGCGCTCATGTACAAAATGGTCATGTGACATTGCTGACCAACCAGTTGATAGGACAGAACGATGGACGATACATGAGGCACAAAGAAACCAGTCCTTCTAAATCTCATGTGGTGTTACGTCCTCTTCCAGGTCTGATGTCAAACCTGAGGGTGAAGGAAAAGACGGCAAAGGTGAGTCACTGAATGGATAACCAACTGTATCACCAATCTAACCTGTGATGAGAATCTTCCTAAATATTCTTTATTCATTCTTTATTCGGATCCCCATTAGCGCCCTAGCTAGACTTTCTGGAGGTCCACATAAAAGCTAACATAAAACAACATGCAATATTCATACAAACTGACATTCAGTCTGAATCTTAAGTTACACCATTCAATGCCAATGATGTATAGATAATATACAGTAGGCTAAACATGTACAATAACACATTGACCATTTCAATTGTGTGGTCTGTCCAATTAAGCCTACCTGTCTTGTGTGATATCCATGTTTTAGACCTGAACTAAATAATTGAATTGAATATGAACTGTGGTTGTTTTTGTAGGGCGTAATGAGAGGACTGTGGTGATGGACAAGTCCAAGGGAGAGCCCGTTATCAGTCTGAAGACGAAGAGCAAGGAGCGAGTAAGTCAACATGCAGAAAACATGCACAACTCAGAAATGTTTCAATATTAAGTCACTAAAACGGGCATAACTCAGAAATAGAAATACAACACCACACCGCATAAGATATCTCTCCAAATGTTAATTAAAAAAAAAAAAAACATCCAGCTTAAGTGGAGTTGGAGGTTTTTGTGGAAGCACTTTTTTATACTTTTCATTAGGGATGTTCCTGATGAGACATTTTGGCCGACATATAAACACTCTTTACGTTTAAACTAATATCATTCCACCTCTGTCCTCCTCTCGTCATCCAGAGCACCAAGAGTCGGGATCGCAAGTCGCCCAGTAAGGAGAAGAAAGACATCCTGTCGTTTGACCAGATCAAGGAGCAGAGGGAGAGAGAGAGACAAAGGCAGCGAGAGAGAGAGATCCGAGAGGTGGAGAGACGTAGACACTCTGGGTATGAGGCAGCAAATGTCAAATTAACTACATTACTAACTTATTATTTATTTTTTGACACTTACCATTTATTTATTGATTGATTGATTGATTGATTGATCCTTCCAGAGACCGAGATCGTGCTAGAAGCGGTAGTCGTGAAGGAAATCGGGATAGCCGTACAGAGCGTGAACGCATCCGTCTGTTCCGGGAGAGAGAGGAGCGTGAACGCTTGATAAGGAAGAGGAAGTGGCTGGAGGTAAGCTAGCTTTTATTTATGTAATAAGTAACATAAGAAATATTTAGTTTATTTATATATATATACACAGACACGCACGTCGCACACACTCCAATGCTTTTCATTACACAAATGTGGAAAAATAGACTGAATGTGGTTCGCTTGCGGGGAGTGGCATCAACTGGCGCGATCACCGAAAAACACTGACGCTGGAGCCAGCGTGGCCATGTGCCGGAGTGACTACCCCCTAGGCCCAGGGCGAGATCAGTCCCCCCCCCCCTGAGTTTATGAAGTGTTTTTCTGTGATCGCGCCAGGAGATGGCTCTCCCCGTAAGCGAACCATTCTGTGAAATTAAGATTAAATAGAACCTACATTTAATTGTGTGTGTCGACAACCGTTTTGAATTTGTTCATTCGTTTAACGGCGGCCATGTTGTTTTTCACCCGTCCAAGGTGGAGAAGCAACGCCTGGACGCCGACCGCATGGAGCGCGAGTTCCTGGAGCGCGAGAGGCTGAGGATAGAGTACGAGCGCCGCCGCGAGCAGGAGAGGATCCAGGAGCTGCGGCGGCAGTCGGACCAGCTGAGCTTCGAGCAGAACCGCCGCGGCGTGAAGAGGCCTTACGACATGGACAGCAGGTAAACCAACAGCAGCCCAGTCGGAAAGAGCTCGTCAGGGGGGGGAAGCTACGGACGGGACTGTTATTTATGAAGTCATCAGTCAAATGGTGATTAGGGCTGTCGATTTAATGGTGTTTGTGGCATTGAACATAATTAATAAAGAATACATTTCTGTTTGCCATGCCAGGCAAATATGACAAAAAACTGAAATATACAAAGAAATGACTGACATTCATTATTTTTATACTTAAAAACTAAAAAAGTGGAAATAGAAGATCTACAAGCTTGTAAAATCTTCCAACATGGAAACGATTGGCTATTAGGACAAAAATAATTGCGCGTTATCGCAAATAATTGCAAATAGACGATTATGTAATATGGCCTAATGATGATTTGAATCGTTGCTTGTTGCCGCGCAGGAAGGACGATTGGGCAGACAAACGTGTCAGCGGCGTGGAAGAGCGCTTCAACAACCGCTACCAAGACTTCGACCACCGTGGCAGCCGTGGTTACCAAGACGATGCGATACTGGACAGGTCGTCCTCGCGTACCCTGAGCGGAGACAGAGATGGCCAGGTTAGATGGAGGCTTATAGGAATATATTATATGGGGTTGTGTGGGTAGTACTAGTGCGCTTTGTCTGTTACATCATAGATGAATTCAAACAATGAACAATCCTGTTATACCAGTAGTTTTCAACCCTTTTCATACCAAGTCCCATTATTTATTAGTAATTTGAGCCACAGACCACCATTTGATCACATTTAGCCTCTCAGACGAAGAATAGAATATTTTGGCGATTTTGTCCACAATTTCATGCTGTATTGATGTTGGTACCAAGTAGCATATAGGAGAGATAACAGGCAAACATTGATCAAAATAATCTATTTCTACTTCTACGTTCTCTAATTGTGTAGAATTGTGTAATGTAACTCTTGAGAGCATAAAATGAAACGATTTCACAATGTTTAATTTTATGCTCTCAATAGTTAAAGATCTAGAAAGGTCCATTTGGTTACCAACTCCATCATTTTTCTGGGGACCACCTGGAACCCCCTCAAGGCCCACTGGTGGTCACCGGACCACTGGTTGGAAACCACTGCGTTATACACTTAACAGCGCTATCATATAAACATTGTCTCTGAGAGATCTGTCATGAAAATGATCCTAAAGTTTAGGAGCCAGCCATTCTCATTAGTTGTTCTGTCCTTATTTGCCATGATGTAGTTTGACCCCCGTTCTGTGTTCTCTTCCCCCTTCAGCACTTCTCAGACCGGTCAGACCGACACGGCAGGGATTCCTGGAACACGGGCTACGACAAGCGCTTGAACTCCAGGTTAGTTCTTAGCAGGTGGAGGTGCCCACTGACCTAGAGGTTCAGGCGCATACCACATGGGCGCGTGCCTGACCTTTCTTCATCAGTTTTAGTCAACAAAATTAACATTGCCTACTAGTACTGCCTAGTGCACTGCCTACATATCAGGCTTCATACGGATATGGGTTTGGCCAAACCTTTTGACAATTACGGCGTGACACAAATGCCTTATTTCCAAGTAACATATTTGTCACTTGACATAACATTGTCAAGCATTTATGTGAAGTATATCTCAAATATCTGTCATCTCTCAGAGACGGAGGCCGTGACTGGGACTCTGGGCGGAAGATGGATGGAGACAGATCGTGGCAAAGTAGGAATATGTTTTTGTTACTGTGCTAGTTGGCTGTGTTATTTCTTCACGCATTAAACGTTGTAGTGTAATGTGAATGTTAAACAATGTCAATGCTCAAAACAATACATTACTATACACTATTGCGGATAAAAAAAAAAGGATATCCACGTTATTGTATTGATTGTGTGACATAATCTAAAAACCCTTCCCTTGCTCTGAATGGTTTTCACTGCCATACAGTACTGATTGCTGACTTGTGTTCCGTCCGTGCCTGATGACTTGTGTTCCGTCCGTGCCTGATGGTCCTGTTGGTCTTTTCTAGGTAGAGACGGTGCTATTCCAGGCCAGAGCCACATGACCAGAGGAGGAATGACCAGGTGATTAGAGGCTCATGTCTTTTGTGGTGGTGACGTGGAGTTTAAGATGTTTAAAAGTGTTTAAAAGCTAAGGTGACGCAGATGCATTCTAGGTCTTAATGGGTTAAAAAAAAACAATCAATGCAAGATTACTGTCGTTTTAATACATTTTCAATTAATTGAATCGTGTTCCTTAACGATAATGCCAGTGTCCCTCAGGCTAGTGAGAATAACGGGGTCCATTTTGTTTTTGTTTTCTCCTCTCTTGTCTCCGTGCAGCAGCCGTGGATCGTACATGAACACAGGAACCTCCCAGTCTCTCTCTGGAGCTCTGAACAGGCAGAACCAGATGATGCAGGGCAGCGGGCTGCAGGGTGGGGGCGCCTTTGGCCGACGGTACTGAGACCGGCCTCTGTCTGTCTGAAAACCTCTTAGTTTTTTGTTGATCCCAAGGTCACAGTCACATTGGAGACTTGATTTTTTTTTCCTTTTTTTTTTTTTCTCACCAGGGTTCTAGTATCCTCGGTACCCAGGCTTTTATTTTCGTTGTCATTCGACTCAAAAACGAAAGCCCTGAGGAAACGCATTGGAAAATCTGGCATAGGAAGCCCACTTTCTTGTATTTCGCTTACCAATAACGGTGCAGAGGCGCGTCGCAACAAAATTTGGTGAGGTCGGTGTTCTCTGCCATTTTCTACCGGGGGAGGGGTGGCGGGGGGGCATGTGCTGAGATCGGTGAAGCAATAGGATCCACCAGCCTGTTTTCGACGGGCACCCGCCCCCTCTAGACCAGAAGGCTGGGGGCCAGGCTAGGGGGGTTCTAGAGGTATTGGACACATCACTTCCAGTGCAGTTTTCCTACATCATACTATAGTTCTTTTTCCCCATTCACCTGGTACATAGGTAATTTATGCAGGTCTTCTCCCCCCAGTTTGATTTGAATTAGGCCACGGACCCCCATTTCACACACGGCAATTTCAATTTCCCAGCACCCCGATCAAACACTGTACAATCCCGTGTGTTCATTTAACTCTGGAAGTGTACTAATGGAACCAAATGGACCCATACCGTGCACCCACACCAAAAAAAAGCAACGTGACGATTATGTCACCAAGTCTCACGTCGCCGAATCCTGCAACGCTCTCGGCAGCGGGAAGTGCGTGGATTCCTTATTTTTGAGGAAGTGGGAGTTCTGAGGATCTTGTGTGGGAAGCGACCTATATATTTAGTACATCCAAAAATAGTTATGGACTGTGCAGTTTGTTCAATATCGATTCATTTCACACTTGCAACTGCAGAGCGTCACATTTTGTAAACAACGTCCAGGAGCTGTCTGCCTACAGTACAGTAAGTATGAATACATTTAAAAACGTGTAACAAAACACCCGCATCTGCATGGATTAATGTTCTCAGTCGACACGACTGATTTCAGTCAGTTGGATTCCATGGAAGTCAGCATGTCACGCTTATCTACAAGCTTACCCTCTTTTCACAATGTTTCACAATTGGGAATTAGGACCTGTCCCAACTTTGGCATTTTTTGTTTTGCATTAATTCCTGCATCTAATTGGCTCTCCTCATTTACATAAAGATGAAATGTTCGCGGCGACTTTGGCTCCCAAGTCGTTCAGTGTACTGTAGACAGTTCCCATTATTGGATGATAATATATCCAATCACAACCCCTCTGTGGGGAAGGTGTGGCTCATCATATTTCGCATCGTGCTGACCGCTGTTGGAGGCGAGACAATCTACCATGATGAACAGAGCAAGTTTATATTCGGTGCTTCCCGTTGGAAATGAATGGTGTGAGTGCACGGTTACAGTCCATTTGGTTACTAATAAAACTACTCCTTGGCTGTCTGCTTGTCAAATGCCAGATATGTCTTCAGTTGAACTATTTCTGTTAGAAGTCATGGGCCGTACTGAACCTCTCTCCCAGCCTTCTATAATAATATGGGTTTCCGTCTGCGAGCTATTGGATGCCCCTCCCCCCCAAGCCACCACACATGACGTGTTCCTGTTTGCCTGTCACCATTATATTCAATTGCAACTTGTCCCCGCTGCATGTAAATCGCTCGCCGATGCTTTTTGTGAATTTCAGACCTTGTGTTTTTATTCTCTTGTCGTGTAACTTGTATTTGAAGACATTGGGCAGTACAGCTTGACTGTGCAAGACGGTGCATTTAAAATGCCACATGTAACGTTCATGAGATCATACGTTATTCAGTGTTTTCTTTTTCAGATGATTTACATTTCCTGTTTTATTTACTTTAAAGTGTAATTTTCACGAGTGATAGTTTAAGAAATGTTCAAGAAGTAAGTCTTGCGAACAAACAAATCAGGTTAATTTATAACTGTATAACAACATTTCTGGTAACCATCAAACCAAGCCTGTACATAAAAGCTTTTTTCTTTTTTTATTGTAACTTGGTTCACTTGAATATGTTCATTGAAGAGCCATACACACGTAGTGGTGATGTAGTAAAATGAGTTGATTTAATAGCTGCTTACAATAAAAAATATTTTTCATTTCATTCCTGCTGTTGAACTGCTTCAATATCAATTGGCGTGACGGACATTACACTGCAGCGCTCTCTAGTCTAGGTCCTCAGACGAGCCCCTCCATCCATCGTCTCCTCCAGTCATCTCGGTTCTCCATACATCTGTTCACTCTTGAGTTGTTCCAGTCCAGAACTAGCTTTCCATAAGGCTAACTGGTGTGCATTCTTGGGAATTGCAACTGGATTTTGATTTGGTGACAACATTTTTATGAAAAACAAAAGCGATTTTGTTATGGTGATGCTCTAGTGTCTGAATCAACTTTGTGTTTCGTTACGTACTAAAAGAGTGACTTTGAGAGACGTTTTAATGTGCAATGCAAGTCAATGAGGAGCATATTTTGAACTAATTCTTTCTAATCACTGCAACATTTCTTTTTATTTTCTGGTCCACATTTGGAATTACATCACGGCAAGGTAACTGCACAAAAAAAAAAACTCAAAGTGGTTTTGCCCTTTAAGTTCCTCCTTTAAACAAATGTAGTTCCTCTCCCTATATACATAACGGATGTGTATATAGTGTATATAAGCCCTGATCGAGCTTATCTCGATCAGGGCCCATTCATCTGACCCCCCCCCCTCCGTCATGTGGGGACCCCCTGGGAGTCCCGGCCCACAGGTTGAGAATCACTGATGTACAGTATCGATATGAATCGCACAGGAATTCATCATGGCACCAGCTGGAGGAGGATCATTATCTGATGTCTATCTGTAGGTATAAGAACTGATGCAATCATGCCCTGTGTTGGAGAACAAGGGCAGTGAATGATGCAGGTAGATTAACATGAATGTCACTGATCTGCATGGGGGACGGGGGGTATGGAATTGCACACATTGAGCTTTATCTTGTGTGTGCTTATCTTATGGGAACTTGTGGGATGATTATTCACAGATGGTTTAGAGAGGGGGACAGAGATGTAGAGTGAAAAGGTTGGCAATCATTCTCTTTACACATGGGGAGGGACATACACAGACATGACCCTGAAATCATTTGTGGATGACCCTCGTCTGAAAAAGATGGTTGCAAAGGGTGTTGACTGTGTTTGTGAGCAACGGCAGACGGTAGTCGTGAATACCCTAACGCAGAACCTTTGAATACCTTTTATTATACTGGTTTACAAGCAGTACAGTTGGGAAACTGACTTCCAGATTATCACAAGGGCCTGTCTGGTTTTCTAGTCAGGGTCTCATTAATCAATAAAATTTCAATTCAAAGGGCGTTATTGGCATGAGAAAACATACGTTTACATTGCCAAAGCAAAAGGCACAATAGAACAGTACAATATACAATACAATCAAGACAGAAATTATATACATTTGAAAGTCAGAATCTTCAATAAATCAATTTTCTATGTACCAAGATCACTCGATGCGGATAGTGCAGGAATACACACGATTATTAATCTTTAGGGTGGTTGTGTTCCATTTGCTATTCTTCTCTTATCACAGCATGTCACAAATCTTGCTGCTGTGTTTGCGCATTGTTGTACTTCGCCCAGCAGATATGGGAGTTTTTTGTAATTTGTCATGTTTTCAAAGTCTCCATGGGTGATTGTAATCTGTGGGAAGTATATGTCTCTGATGTCTTGGTACAATGGACAGATGAAGTGTAGCTCGATTTCAACTTAATTTTGTGTGCAGTGGGTGCATAGTCGCCGTCGGTCTTCTCTCGGGATGCAGTTCTGTCTATGACGGCCTTTCTCGATTGCAAGACTGTGCTCACTGAGTCTGTACCTAGTTAAGATTTTTCTTTGTTTTGGGTCGGTCACGGTGCTCAGGTATTCTGCCATGGTGTATTCTCTGTTTAGGGCCAGATAGCATTCTAGTTTACTCTGTTTTTGTGTTGCTTCTTTCCAATGTGCCAGATAGTTTTCCTTTTGCTGTTTTATAATTTGGTTTAGTCATATGGGTTATCTTGTGGCTTTGTTTGTGTTTGTGCACAGAGTTCCAGGGCCAGCTGGCTGAGGGGGCATCTCTTTAGAGTTTGCTGTGTGTGAGTGCCCTGTTATGGAGTGCATCTCGGTCGCTTTCTTTTAGGTGAATCACCTCTCCTTGCAAAAAACTAAATATTTTAGTTTTGCTATTATTTTCAGGAAATTGAAAAAAGTATCCTTATGAGATTCAATGTAATTTTGTCACAAGCTCTTATTTAAAAAAAATCATTGGTTAACTATTTATAAAAACCCACACTAGTCTTAACCTCTTTAACCTACATTTTTCAATTTGAAATGCATCGTCACTGTGACGACTAAACACAGCAGAACTTTATTTTTCTTTGTTTAATTGGATTTTACATAGGCACACATGAACAACTGATCTTGTGTTGTATTCATGTATTCAATGATTGGGGTTTGATATTGGCTACAAAGGAATATTTCTTGTGCTTTTGTCAAGTACCCCAGTACGTTAAACTTGAGTACACATTTGACTGAGCAACCCTTTTGACTCAATTACCGATGTGGTTAAGAACTGAGCCACTGCCTGCTGAGTGCTGACAGGCACAAAACCAGCAAGCGAAATGGTTTCTTGACTTTATCAGCTGCCTGTAGGTGGTAGCATTCCCATGCTGATGCAGCAAAGAACATGACTGACTAGTGTGGGCTATTAGCCGCTCTGAAGTGGGAAGTTAGTGCAGCCTCTTGATTATTTGTTTAATTGTATTGACTGAGCAGTCCAAGTGTTTACTGTGTAGTGATACCCCCATCACCCCCAAGTGGATCAATAAAGGTTTACTTTAATCAGACCTAAAAATAGATCTGTTTGCCTGGGGGTCTCGACACAAACGGTGACAAATTGAAAATGTCAGATCTCCAAACTCACAATGGGCTGCGCTGCTGCATTGCAAGCTTAATGTAGATCTTCTATTTTCCACTACTTAGTCATTTGTTTTTCACAAGTTTTCAAATGTGAAGTGTATATGTGGAATGTCTTTGATTTTTCTTTTCTTCATCATGAAATTACTGAAATGTTATCATTGAATTTAGTTTTTAAAAAGTCATGAAAATGTGTTTTTTGGGGGAATGTTTTATGAATGTTTTGAAATAATTCAAAACAAAATATGCAAAAAATAAATAAAGGCAGTGAGGCACCCATAAAAGTGTGTCCGTGACCCACACATTTTTGTGGGTCAAATTCACTGGGTCGGGACTCCCCAGTGTTAGGGAACCAGTGGTACTGTGGTGGATTAATGCAGGGTTCTGCAATCTTTTTGAAACCAAGTGCCATGTTTTTATTTTCTAGTTAGTGTGCCATGTCAACATTCATTTGAATGACAAAAATATATATTCACATTGTTATAATGATCATTAGACTCATTAACTCACCTGTCTCCCAGACTCCCTCCAAGGATGTAATTTATAGGGGTGTAGCGATATAGTAACTGCATCGAAACATCATTTTAATTTCAAGAATCGAAGTATATCAAAATGAAAACGGCAACATCGACTGTGTATCGTATCGCAATGCATAATCTTATTTAATGTTTTTATCCCACAATTTTGTAACCCATTTTTCACCCCTGTGAACCCTACACCCCTACACACGCTCCACCAACCTGGGGGGGGGGGCAGCGGACTGGCCTCATGCTTCCTTCTATGCATGAGGAGTCCAAGCTGCTTCTTTTCACCTGACAGGGGGGACTTTCTCCGGCCGGACGATAGCGTGTGGAAGGAACACGTTATTCCGACCAGTTCCTTTCCCCTCCCATCAGGCGCCCCGGCTGGCCAGGGGGAGGCAGTTTAGAGACCAGGATTACTGCATGTTTTTTGTGAGGGTATACCTATCCTAGGGGACACGGACATGCAAACTCCACATAGAAAGGCCCTTTCGCCAACCCCGCCTCGGGTATAGGCACTGATGACGCGGAAGAGGAAACATGATGCCACCAGCACCCACAGCGTCCCTAGCGGGAATCGAACCCAGGACCTTCTAGCTGTGAGGCGACAGCACTGCCACACTGTGCCCCTGGTATCGAATAATCTTTATCAATTGTATCGATACAATACATTTTTGTGCGTGGGATTTAGCAATTATAGAAGAAAAAATTAAAAGAGGCGTTTAGTTACTTATAGTTTAAAATAATGTCAATATATTTTAAATAGTTACTGTATCGATTTCAAATCATTGAATCGCATCGGATCGCCATAATGAACCAATCGTCCAAACCAATCGTCTATGTATCGTATCGTCATCCATTTATCGTGATTTG
>OOFJ01109495.1:0-10254 GCA_900323375.1 Benthosema glaciale
GAACACGCGGTCCGCCGCCTCCTCAACCACTCTGAGGGAGAGGAAGACCAACCAAGTCGCCCTTTTAGCAACTCGCAGGTGCGATGCTAGGGAGAAGGGGCTACTTGCTAGGGGCAGGGGGTACTATTGGCGAGATCAAAGTAAATAAAAGAATGCAAGCACATTGAAGGTGGTGAAAGGAGTTTACGTTGGTGCCAGAGCACAGATCAATGTTGCGCGAGGGGTGTGGAGGCGCGCAGAGCACTGTCGCGTGTGGAGACAGAACTCTTAGAATGCAAAGGGGAAGCCAGTGATGTATGAGGAACAGAACACAGTCGGGGACATAGCGAAAGCACAGTCGGGAACGGCAGTTTCGCCTACGTCACGGTCTTATGACTTTGACACGGAAGCGTGCACAAAAATGTGCCAGTATATATAATAGATCGATATATATACACATTTGATATAGATGTATAGATTGAACCATAAAATATCCTAATATCCTCCATTGTATATCTGTGTCAGTTGTTTGATTTGAAGGATCATTGCAAAACATAAAGTAGTTTTCAGGCTCTATTTTCGTAGGAGTGTCAATTTAACCTGTGTTAATTTAACCCTCAGGGATGAATTAAGGGTGAAGATTTGTCTGCTTAGATTTGTACTTACTCCTCCGCCTCTTCATCCTTGATGGTGTCGTTCCACTCGTCCCAGCCTGTGGGACAGTTAGGACAGCCACTAATTCAGAGTCTTGACAAAAGGATTTACAGGAACAAAAGCAAAGCAAACACTAACGATAATGATAGACATTCTTTCTACCGCTGAGTTTTGACTAAAAGCTTTAGTCAAATAAATTGATGCCTCCTGTGCTTTGAAAGTGAAAGTGCCTTTGAATTTATGCTTCTGAAGTTCAGCTACACCCTTGATAGACAAGCTGGGTACACATGAATGTTTCGTGTACAGTACATACCTTCTACTGTTCCCCACCAAGTCATCAGGCCATCTTCATCCTGAAAATGTAACATGAATAAAGGCATAATTTAATTTCATTATATACTTGAATACAAACACACACGTTATAAAATAGCAGTCAGTCTGTATGATTTCCTGTACAAATGTTGTACTTATGATTCATAACCAGTTTGTCCCAACAGTAAGAACATGGCAGACTAGTAAGCCGACGGCGCTACAGCCAATATTCAGTGGTGTTAGTGTGTAAAGCCGAATGTGTGCCAATGTGCAAGCAGACAGTAGTCAGCAAATAGTGTGAATCCTTTGCACACTGGCACTCCTAAATCTACTGATGCACATCCATTAATTTTGATAACTACAGCTGTGTCACAATGTGTACTTTCTATAATTTCATTGCACTATTGCATTAGCATTGCACAGCATTGTATGTATTTCTATGTTTGAAAACATAATTCCATTGAAAGCCTAATGGAAAATATTAAACGTTTTTTAAAGGGTGCACTCAAACCTTTTTATTATTTAAATATATACATGTATTGTATTTCAGTTGAGAAAATCCTGTACTGTGTAAGTGTTTCAGAAATATTTCCCAAAATGGATATACTGAAACACATCGACCTGAAACCGCTGCATTCTAAAGCTACTATTAATCCCATATAGTGGAAGCATACATCCATAGGGTCACTGGTGGTTCCATCGCAGGGCACAGGCACATCAGCCAGGTCCACTGGCTCAACCTCCACAACCTCCTCCTAGAAAAACACAATTCAACTCAAACTGGTTTGTTCACATTTTGGGTGTAAAGTGACGTTTACAATATCATCATTACAATTACATTACAAAATAATCACATACAGTTGTCAACTGTTTTTTTTTTTTTTTACTTATCTGTGAGGTGAATATCCCTTTGAATATCCATTGTATATAATGTAATATACACATAATTTACTTTGTTTTATGGCTCAATGTTTACTCTCAAAGACAAGCTTCTGCATATAAGGCTATTTTTGTTTGTTTCTCTATGCAGGTACAAAAGCCATTATGAGCACATACTGCCCTCTAGTGGTGGTTAGTAGGATAGCAGAGAATGGCATCTGCCTTTCTCATCCTGAGAAACTAGTTAGTAAACCACTGGAATTTACAGTACATAATATAAACTAAAACAATTTATACACAACTGCAATGGCATCTGTACCCATCTGAGGCCAACCCTAATACAGAAGAAACTCCTCCATCCACCTAAATCAATAGCAATATATAGACGGGTACAGTTAGCTCACAGTTCGCTCATTCCAGTTAGCACAGTTAGTACAGTTAGCTCATTCCAGTCCAGTTCACCTGAGGTGTAAAAAAACAAACAAAAACAGTCCATACCTGAATGATGGGCTGAATGTCTGACGATTCTGTAACCGAGTTCTGAAAGGCACAAAGACAAGCATCACAGGACATCAAAATAATCCATGAAGCAGAGAGTAATTAGAATACTGTACATTTGTTTATCAGTACCTTGTTTCCAGAGCCAAAGAAAGCACCTGGGAGAATCCGTTTTATCCTGAATGTCTGACAGATTAAGAGGACACAGAAGTCATAGTAATTAATTATTGACATAATCTAGTGTCCATCACTGTGGTATTCTAGACTATGAAAATACTTCACATCTCACAATTCTATATGTTTCGGGAACTACTAAAATGCACTACACCATACATGTTTACTGTAACCATGTCAGGGAAAAGATGCAAATAAAATGGTCAATATCAGTAACTGCTCCGCAAAACCATTAAGTATTAATAAAGTTGACCGTTGTTTTTCAAATTAATAGAATTAATTTACAGTGCAGTGAGTAACAGTTTTACTGTGATTTTAAACCAGTCTTAATTAATGCATTTGACCATGTTTTGTTTGTGCCATTACATTAATATAATTATCATCGTCCACATACCGGCGTCCTTTTCTTCTCTGCCAACTTCGGCTGGCTTTTCACCTCAGAGCTGCCCGCCGTATCAGTGTACCAAACAGTCTGAGGAGGAAGTTACAGAGTTGAGAGTTAATAGAGTACAAACACATAATGGCTACACCCAGTTCATCACCGTTTGGAGGCTTTATGAATCGTTTAAGACAATACAGTATTACGGTCCTTTCAAAACGGACAGCGATTAATGCGCAGGCGCGTATTCATTTTCAATGAGACCTGCATGTTTTTTTCTGTACCAGCTGAGAAGTCGAGGGGCGACAACGCAATTTACGTGGGCACGGTCCCGTGAGATTGTCACACGCGTGCTCGTTTCGTGCACACACCCGCAACTGACGAGACCTGGATTCGCTTTTTTTACGCTTGTATTGTCACGTCCCTCTTGAGCAGGCCTGGAACCGAAACTGTCGTTCATCCAGGCGACAACGTCTGCGTTAATCGGTGCCCATTTATCATATCATTTTACATGCAGAAATTCATTCGGAATGAATGTATTTATTCCAGTCATCAGAATAAAAATGCTCATGTAAACACCTCAATTCATTCGGAATATCCCATTCCGAATAAATTTTCATTCGGGTCTGGAGGGGTGGTATATACCATTTGCATCGGCATAGATCTACAATATAAACACTTTATTCCGAATGCTGCTGGGAGTTTTCCTAGTTCTGGTAAAGACAGCAGATCTACAAGCTCGTAGCGACGCATTGCTTGTAGATTTGCTGTCTTTAGTCCATAGTTACATTCCGAATGAATCCTTTCGTCATGTAAACAACTGAGGAATAGGAATACTTGTCATGTAAACAGTTGGGTATGAATCTCTGTTCGGAATGAATTAATTCATTCTGAATACATTTTGTGCATGTAACTGAGGCCACAGTTTTGGTTGTGATAAAAATGATAATTTTACAAATTGGATCTTATCTTTTTTGTTTTTTTTAGTTACAGTTCAAATGCCCATCTCTTTCAGGTTAATTTTCCATTGTTGCATTGAAGACATTGACTACACTCCAACAGGAACTGATGATGGTGCTTCATGTCTTACATGTCTGTCGATGGTGCTTTCATCCACACTTTCAGAACTGGAGGACTGGTCGCTGTGAATCGACTGTGCTTCAGGCTGAAAAATCAATATATCAACAACTATAAATCAATACGCTCCTGTATGAACATGGTGGTGAGAAATAAGAACATTTACCTTCTATATGTGACACAAAAGATAGACAAGACACAAAAGAACAAATATCACATCACTCCAATAAATTAGCTGTACTTTTCCACTTGTTGATTTTCACCCCCGAAAAAGATAGTTAAGATTTAGCACAGCGGATCAGAAACATTTATTTGTTGAGGAAGGCAGGGAAGTTGCCAGAACAGCAAGGAGAATCCAATCATTCTGTCAGTACACAGAGTTTTGGGGGAGGTTTGAGAATTACTGAACCGATTGTTTCCACCTAGTTTTAACGATGAAAGCTGGTAGACTGTCCTCAAGTTGAGCAAAGCATTTAGAACTTGTGAGTGTAGAACAACATAGGATCTAGAATCAACCCCTAGACATAATTTACCTACATGAATCTTGGCATCCCTATTATGGGGCGAACATTCTACAAAAATAGCAGACCTACAAGATCACAACACCAACATTGTTATCCTGTGATCTTGTTGATATTTCACCAAAGCGATCTGATGTAGAGGGGGGAAAATAGCGGACCTAGCACAGAGCCCCGAGGGACCCCTGTCTACTAAATACTGTATGCATTATATAGGGTTCAAGTGGTTAACATAAAAAATTACTAGTATTGATTGATTTATACCTGTGCAGTAGGCTTGAAGGGGTTTACTTTCTGCACAAAACCTTGGAACATCCCAGGGTTCTGAAAGACATTAAACCATGGCAGAGCTTTAAAAAATTGAGAAAACTATTCATTTGTTTATTAAACTTGTTTCAAGACGCGTTAGCCTCCAATACCTGTTTGGTCAACTGCTGATCCACAGTGCCTCGGCCGCCCTTTGTCACCTGCTGTGGGTGACAAAGAGAACGGGCATGTTTAATTGTATGGTTTTGTGAGTTTCTTTCAGATGGTGACATGTCGTTACTTTACATAGATAGAAGTGTATGGATAGTGTAAAGGTATAGTGACCTGCTTTTCTGTCAGGTTGTTGTTGTCGGTCAAGCTTCCGACGCTGGAGGAAAGGTCACTGTGAAGTGACCGAGTGTCCTGAAAACACAAAGGGGTTAACAACGTTCAACCTGGCATCCACGTCACTATGGTTGAATATGCACAAACATTTTCAAAAATAATTGGCTATTTTCACTACGACACAGTCATACGCTGAAGTATACAATAGGGCTGAAGTGCTTATGGCTTATTCGTACTTTGTCGTACGACCATGTCGCACATGCCGGACACAACAAATTCAAAACACAAGATAAAGCCTAATTTAAAATAACTTATCAAACTTGATTGGCACATTTTTCTGTTGAAAATGAGTTTCGCTCAGCTAGCAATGGCCAGAAGTATAAACAGATATCTTTCCAATTTCAAACTTCCTAAAATGCTATATATTCAAACATTACATGCAGTATGTTGATCTCTATACATGCAGAGGTACCTGAAATAAATGAAAATAAAAATATACCGGTAATAACATCTAAGATACAATTTTCATCCATGAGGATCATTACAGCTATATTTCAACTGAAATATTTACTTGTGAATATATTTTTAATTTAAGAATGATTCCATCTTCAGTGTTAATGTCATCATCATCATCATGGCTGCTACCTGCTGTGTCTTTGAAGATGATTTGAATGGGTTGACCTTCTGCACCATCCCCATTAACATCCCTGGGTTCTGCAACAGAGACACAATGATCAACCCCATCTCACAGAGAAACGGCAAAATAGCACAGAATTGCAATTCCGTACATACACGCCTAGAAAAGCCCCAAAATCTGTACATATTACATGACTACTGTTTTGACCGCGACGGAAGCGTGGCTTTCACTAGTACGGAAGTGCCATTTCACCGTGGCTGGGTCGGTCTGGGTGAGTTTGACATAATTATTTACTATTCTGTCCATATCGGGTTACTACTCGGACGGGGCTGAGTCGGCTCTACTGAACTTCGCAACGCTCGGTGGTGTCTCCCGTGGCTCAAGTTCGGTAGAGACGGCGCCCCTCCGTCATTTGTCTATGGGAAGGATTTCAGTGTCATATGTACGGATTTTGCGTTTTTCTAGGTGTGTAAGGAATTGCACTTCCGTGCTATTTTACCGTGTTTGGGTGCGACTGTGTAGGAAATATATACTGTACATTAGAGCCAGAGCACAACGGTTCAAAGTCGGGGTCAATGAATACCAGGTCACATTAATGGGTTTTTACCTGCTTCCCCTCAGGCTGTTTGTCAGTTCCTTGCAGATCAGAGACATTGCTAGTAGAATCCTCCTTTGGCCAAAAAGCCAACAAGACAGAGGCATAGGGTCATCCATTTGTCTTACTTTGTGTGTACAGAAGATATTCCACAACACCAACGCGCCGTGCCCTCTAGCTTTAACAAGCACCAGCTCTGTTTATGCTGAAAATGTTTGGACCGACAGACCTGCCCAAGACATCCGTGCTCCATCGCAAGCTTCTTTCAACTCACTTTAATTTATCCAGGGATATTTAACTCAGTCCACACTTTACAAGAATTACATTTACGGTTGCACCATTCCTGACTACAGTGAAGTGCACATTACTAAGTGATATCTGTTGATTTGACTGTGCACAGTGGAGGCAGTAATACTGTAGGTGAGGCGGGGATCAGCCATTGCTCCTATTTTGCCTTGCGTGGAAGGCTTATTTGAATGATTTCCTATTGTGAGGTACCTGCACTGACGTTTATGGTTGGTACTGTGCCTGTACCTTTGTAGAGGATTTGAATGGTTTGACCTTCTGTACAACTCAATTCAATACAATGCAGGGCTTCTAAAAATATAATACAGATAAATACATACATGTACAAAAACTCTGAATGGCGAAAAAATAAATCGATCATTGGAACAGTAATGTGCCTTGCCCTTTTTTCCATTTCCCACAGACGGAAAGGCACAAAGAAAACCATGCCAGCACTTGAGTCCAAACAATGCACGAAAAAATAAAAATAGCTTTATGTTAAAAAGCGGACGGACGGACGGACGGAAAGACAGACAGACAGACAGATAGAATTTAAATTTCTTTGGGAGTTTTGCCATTCCACGTGTTATTCAACCGTTAGTTCTTTTGAGAGCCAGAGGAACGGTAGAGAAGCCACTATACCGCTATACGATACAACTTTATTGTCCACACTAAGTGGAAGATTATCTTCGGCTCAGTCACATGACAGGAAAAACCACAGCCATACACACAAAAAAGGGGAATTGAACCAATAAAGAACTTCCTAAAAACACTTTTGGTTGTCAGTGGCTCCAGCTTTACAGCTTAAAAAAAAAAAATTGATTATGAAAATCCAGTCATTTCATTTTTAAGTTAATCGAGGGCTGCGGTGGATAGTTACTAAGTACATTTACTCAAGTACTGTACTTTTTACTTTAGTGGAGTATTTCCAAATATCAATCAATTTACTTTGACTCCACTACATCTCAGAGGCAAACATCGCTTACCTGTGTGGACTCTGGCGTGTTCCTCTGTTCTAGTGACTCTGATGAAGAAGCTCTGCCGACGGCAGAAGAGGCCTGGCAAGATTAACAGAGACGCTCAGTGGTAGTGCTGGGCAATATATCCATATATCGATACTGAGATATTAGGGCTGTGCTCAATTAATCGGTAAGGCAATAATGGTATGAATTGTATTCGTTGCCGATAATCGTATCGATGGAAAAGCTACCATATTGATATGGCAGGAAATGCCATAACAGTTGGTTGTTACCTGTGATGTGGATTTGAATGGATTGACTTTCTGCATGACTCCTTTGAACATACCAGGGTTCTGTCATGAAAGAAAGACACATTCTAAATCAGTAGTTTTCAACCAGTGTGGCCCTGTACGGGTCCATTTGGGTTCATTTTACACTCTCAAGGGTTATATTATTGTTAAACATCTGCACTACTTTACATTATAAGACGTCTATACAATTAGAAAGAATTGTTATTTTCATCGTTTGCCAACAGCATGGAATTGTGGAGAAATCTTTTCCAACTACTAGCTCTGGTCTGGCAACAGCGTTAAGGCTATGGACCAGAGCTATCCAATGACAACAAAATATTCTTCAGTTTGGGGTCTGAGAGGCTAAATGTCATAAAATGGTGCTCTGTGGCTCAAATGTTGAATAAATGGGCTCTGATATGAAATGGGTTGAAAACGACTGTTCTACAACTACATGATGCTCACTCCAGGATGTTACAGGACAATACTTTTAGGTACAGGGGATATTCAGTTGTCGACTCGTTGTACTGCCAGCATCTACATCATATGCCACTTGACATGGTTTAGAGCTTATATCAATATTTCATAATGGTTTTATTCAACCATACAAAACTCTCGTCATCACTCCACATTCCAGATGTTTGTTTTTGTTGAGCAATTACCAGAGCTGATAACCGGCCCTCTATTCACTAGTCAACTCTTTTAATAATCCCCTCAGAGAATATGGCAACACATCTGCCAGACTGTAATGACATCTGCAAGACTCTCACCTGTGTGGATTGTGGACGACCTCCCTGTTCCAGGGACTCTATCGAAGGACCTTTACTAACTGTAGAAGAGACCTGGATGGAGAATACACTTTCACTGGTTGGTTGGTGACATGATTTTACATGAAGGTGGAATGATTATAACATCCACGGAGCATCATGCTGTCATACCTTTCAACGTTTGACTCAGTGGCTGAAGGGGATCAACTGGTAATGTAATGTAGTTTGTGATGGTAATTTAAAGCCAAATTGCTTTTTGGTAGAGGTTTGGGTGGCGTACTGTAGTTGCATTGCCATGACGCAACTCCAAATATTGGCAAGATATCTTTAATAGTTGCTCCGTTAGAACAGTGGTTCTCAACCTGTGGGTCCCCACATGATTTGTGAGGGCCGGATGGTTCCCCCGACAACAATGAAGTGACAATTTAAGGAATTTTAAGACCTTTTAAAAAAACAATCAACAGTATTCTATGAAACCTGGTCAAACAAGAAAGGGCACTCACTATTTAACAGTCTGTGGAACAGAGTCAAACAAAATGTTATGTCTCAACTCCTACAATTCCAAGTGCTTGTCAAGGTGGCAGGTCCCCAGTTCAAATATGATTACTTAGTTTCTCTGTGCCATGTTATGTCAGTGACTCAGTGAGGAGACTATTTTGGAATAACCATTTCTCAATGGAGCGACCATTGACGATACGAGTTACATCATGGCAAAGTAACTACACAAACTTCTACCAAAGTGTCTTTTTACTTTAAAGTGTAATTTTACAGATTAACCCACACCACAACAAAGCCCCTGTGTGTTGTTTGATGTACTGTAATGTGTGTGTATTTACCTGTGATGTAGACTTGAATGGATTGACTTTCTGCATGGCTGCTTTCAGCCTACCAGGATTCTGCACAATGTGGAAAAGAAACGATTAAATCAAGTTGTGACGAAATGTATACTCTTCACACCAATGCTGAACTTTTTATTATACTTTTATTTAGTTAGTAATCCTGGACTCTAAACTACCTCCCCCTGGCCAGCCGGGGCACCTGATGGAGGGGAAAGGAACTGGTCGGAATAACGTGTTCCTTCCACGCGCTACGTCTGGCTGGGGAAATTCCCTCCCGTCAGGTGAAAAGAAGCAGCTTGGAATTCTCATGCATAGAAGGAAGTATGAGGTTAGTCCGCTGCCCCCCAGGTTGGCAGAGGAAGTGTAGCGCCCAGGATTGCATAAGATAATTGACACTGTGTGTCAAAATGTCTAAACTCACAGTAAAGCTCCTGAAATATATGATTGAAATTATCAATTTATGAAGTTATCCATTCACCTGTGTGGAATCTGAAGCGTTTCCCCTTTCCAGTGATGTCAGTGATTCTGATGAAGAAGCTTTGCTGACCGTGGGAGAGACCTAAAACCAACAAGAAGGTTCAATGGTGATGTTGTGCTATATACTGTATACCAAAGCTCTGACAAGTAACAGACCACCTTGGGTAAATATACCATTGTGATCAGCCAAGACATGGAGGAAACAAAAAGGAAAAAAAACAAATGAATGAGGGCCAAGGAAGACTATAATAAAGGAACATTTCATATGTTTTGGGATACATTGGCAATGTATCCCCAAAAATAGCATGCAAAGTAACATTGCATGGTATATTAATGGGGGGGGG
>OOFJ01109496.1:0-13708 GCA_900323375.1 Benthosema glaciale
TACAAATCCCTCCATGCCCTTGCCCCACGGTATCTCACGGACCTCCTCAAGGACTACACCCCAGAGCGGAGCCTGAGGTCTTCGGACATGGAGCTCCTCACCATCCGTCACGCAAAAAAGCGGACCCTCGGTGATAGAGCTTTCTATGTGGCTGCCCCTGCCCTCTGGAACTCTCTGCCCTTGGATATTCGCCAGTCTCCTACATTGGACTCTTTCAAGTCTGCACTGAAGAGACCTTTGTTTACTCAGGCTTTTGGCAATTCGTTTGTTTTTGTTTTCTGTTTTGTAAAGCGTCCTTGGGTTTCTTGAAAGGCGCTATATAAATCCAAGTTGTTATTAGTAGTAGTAGTAGTAGTAGTAGTAGTAGTAGTAGTAGTAGTAGTAGTAGTAGTAGTAGTAGTAGCATCCGTGGTGTAGGGTAGGTCTACTCTATAGCCCTTCCAATCATAATCGAAAACTGTGCGCTTCTGGCAGTGTGGGAGTAGATGACCGGGATAGCACGCAATCCTCAGAGTGGAATAGTAAGAGTAGAGAGTGGCGACACGCTTTGATCTCGCCGCAAAGCGGGTGCTTATGGGCTATAGTTCCAAACATTAGAACTATCCCAATGAGATAGAATGGGCGCTTCCGCATTCCATTGTTACAATGGGAGTCAAAGCTCGTGTCGCCACTCTCTTACTATTCCACTCAAGCAATCCTAACATCCATAACATGTCCATCTATGTTGCATGTCCCCTCTCTCTGTCCCCACGTCCTGTCTCTCTGATTTGTCTCTGCACGTACAAACAATATACTGTGTACTGTGAACTCATATATTTTTTTATGAGCATGATTACTGCTTTGCCTAATAAACAGGAGGCCTCATACTGAGCATTCATGGCAGTAAACCCAATGTATGAATGAATGAACCATTGTAAGCGCTTTGAGTAAGCACGTTGTGCATAGAAAAGCGCTATAAAAATGCAATTCATTATTATTTTATTATTATTAAACCGACCTTATACTTTTGTACATTACAAACGTTCTTGTTAAGGCCGTGTGTAATTGTTGTAAATGGACGAGCAGAGTGAAAGACGTTCATGACTCATCACCTCCCAGTTCCACCTCCCAGGTGGATGATTAGTACACTGTCAGTGTCCATTAACTGAACACGACTTGGTTCTAGTTATGTAAGCCTCTGTCACTGTGAAAAGTAACAGGTATGAACTAGAAAGATTTTGACATGCCCAAAAGTCAAAAACAAAAGTCAAAAACCACCGGTTGTGTGCGTGCGTGGGTGCGCGCGTGCGTGTATATGAGTAGGTGCGTATATCTAGGGAGGGAATACAGGCAAAAGTCTAATATCGATGAGCATGTGTTAGTTGCCAGTACCTGTTCCTCTTTGGTGTAGAGCTGGAAGCACTCGTCCAGGGTACAGCTGTACTGCTGGACATGCTGCTGCTGCTGGTTCCTCACACTCTCTGCATCCTTCACCACCTCCTCCTGGATGTTGCCGAACAGGCTGTGCTCCACAACACAACAGTTCGAAAGTGGTGTATTATACAGTATGCCTTCTGCCTTCCTGCTCAACACAATGAGCCGTCAGAATGGCATTTTTATCACGTGTTTGACATGGGCATGGGTCAAATATCATGTGAGTGAACCGATTTTTGATTGGGTCATCGTTTTTTTTATGCATCTGAAACAATGCGGAAATCAAACTGATGTTTTGAATGTTGCACCACATTGCAGTCATTTGTCGTATTGTGGAGCAGGTTTGCAATACGTCATACAGAAGTGTGTGTTCCTTTCATCATAAAATAAAAACATAATAATAATCTGAGTCTGTCTGTAAAGGCATTAGTGTTTGCAACAGAATATAGAGTTAGAAGTGAGCTGTGTGTGATATTATTGCTATCAGGTGGATAGGAAGCTTTACTTAGTTTCCAGGAATTGTCAAAAATCTATTTTTCAATTGTGAAAGTGCAGATATGCTCTTTTATGTCATATGGCATATACAATTCGGTTTTGGTTTATGGGGAAGACCAATGGTTTTCTGTTCTGTTGGTCGATGCCTTGCAGTATGTGTGGTTAGACTGACCAGTCTTTGATCCGGTGTTCCCATTCGATGATCAGCTTCAAGTGAGGAGGTCCTCCGGAACTACACAGCTTCAGAGCTCTGCAGGACATTAGGGTCAAATCAGGGTGATTAGGGCTGAAATCAAATATGAAACATGCGTCCCAAAATGAGTAGATTTACTCCTGGTTATTAGTACATATTAATTTGATAAACACAATCCATACTGATTTTTTATGTCTCTGGACATAAAAACAACAAACATGAAAGGTAATGGTACTGTGGGTTTGTGGCCACGAGGTGGCAGCATATCACCAAATAAACAATGCCAGCTTTCAGATCCTTGAGAAGGAGGAAAAGAGATAGAAAGAAAGGGAAGGTGGAAACTATAGATGCTACTACTATGCAGCTGTTTGCCTGTTTCCCTGGATTATCTCTGTTCTGGTCAAAGAGTGGTGTCTAGTATTTGCCAAAGAGGACGACATCCTGCAGATATCAGATCTCTTCAGAGAGAGAGAGAGGGATCAATTCTCCCCTGAGGATTTATACTACAATAGATACTAGTAAAACTGAGCCATGATCTTCCTACATGTTGTAGTAGGAGTTTTGTTCCCTCAGCCATCACTGCATTAAACAAACTGGGAACGATAGGATGGTTCTTTATTGTGTCCTTCGGCACAATAAAGATTATTATTATTAACATTGCTTGTATATACATGTACTGTATAAATAAGCAAAGTAAGAAAAGAGTAAACTGTCAATTAATTAATAAATCAATCAATACAGATTGGAAAACCTGTGACATCTTTAAAATTGTAGCTGTCAAGTGGAAACCTTGTTAACTGTTCCAGTGGATACAATGTATTTATTTCCAGAGCATAAGCTCTTGTTAATAATTTTCATTGGTTAAATATATATAAAATTCGGAGACAGGCCACAGACCAAAAAGCTCAAAACACATCACGATCATGCGATGGATTGTGAGCACACAGATCAGATATGTTTTTAATTTTGCACCCAAATTCTGGTGGATCAAACTTATACACTTGAACTTATTGAGCAGAGAAGATTTTCCCAAGGATTTTAAACTAGGGGACAGGGTAAAGGGACTTTAACCTGTGATTATGCGGTACTGTCTATTTGTCAGGTAATTGTGTTTTAGAATAGATTATCGATTTGATGCTTGGTTTCTTTTCGTCTTTTTATATCTGCTTATATCAAAATCCCTGCAAGGGAATTTTGGTTGCAAGCTATAAACAATGGGCTCCATTTTCGTCACTGCTAAACCCCTTATCCCTAAACTTCTTTGCCTTTTTTTTTTACTATTTAGAATAGTTTTGAATAGTTTTTATTTTTGAATAGCTTAACTAGTCAATCTCCTTTGACATGTTCTGAGCTTGTAGACTGGCCATTTAACTATAAAAAATGGTTTTTAAAATAGTATAAAAAGGCAAAGAAGTTAGGGATAAGGGGTTTTAGCGGGCGACGAAAATGGAGCCCAATATCTCATAACTGCATATTCAGTTTGTCACATTCGTCAAAATAAGCATTTGTGTCTTCCCCTATCAGATAAATCATGAGTAATCAAACATTTTCTTCAAGCTCAGTGCCTGCCTATCTAGGCTAAACTCACCTGTCCACGCCGGGGTGGTACAGTGGCCGTCCGTCTTGAGGTGACAGGTAGCTGTAGGATGCTGAGCCTCCCACCACGCGGATGTTAAACAGCACTCTGGCATTCTAGGAAGAGACAAGAGACAGTGAACACATGAAGTACCCATACTTCATGTGGCCAGTGAGAGTGTGACGTCAGTCACCTATCCTATGACGTCGACAGTGAGCTACAATTAAGAAGTAACTGGGATATAGAGCTATTGGGCGTCTTCCTGGGGCCAAACTATCCACGGCAGTTCTCGTAAGCTGTCCTGGTGACGGTCCCAGAGGTAATGCATCTCTACGCATCTGTGTGTCAATCAGTCAATCTTATATCATTTGGGCAAGGGGGACCCTCATTCATTTCCAATCATTTCACGCTTGTGTGAAGTAAGGGGCACTCTTATGATCATACATCATCATACATCAGCCAATCAAATGGCCACACTCAAAGCTCAAAGCACCACTCAGAACAGTCTTTACTGGTGGTTACTGAAAACAAAACACAAATAAATAAATAATAACTTTCCAGCTGGGCATAGTTTTGCTCATTCTGGGACCAACATTGTGATTTTAATTGAAAATCGATGAGAGATAATCAGGGAGAGAAGGAGAGCGAGAGCGACAGAGAGAGAGGGGGAGAGAGAGAGAGAGAGAGAGAGGGAGAGAGATGAAGAAAAACGTTTGGTAGTACACAGGAATTAGACAAAAGGAGAAATTCCTGAGGGCTGCATTTGAAATAGGGCCACAAGACGATCTGTAGCCAAGCATTAAAATAAATAAATTAGAGATTTAATAGCTCCCGACAACATTCTCACAGCCAAACCTCCTAAATCTCTCCAGCAGGCCCGAGCCCCTGCATCAAATTACGTAGTACGCAGCAAGCAGAGGGTGGGTCTGCTGAATTGAATCATCATTAAGACATCATTGTTGTCAGTTTACAGTTAGAGATAGTTAGAGATAGCCTTTAGGGCATTTCTGGCTTATTGGAAAGCACGGGAGAAAGCAACTGAAAGATAAGAGTAAGAGCTACTGTACGCATGGGAGGTCAATATACAGTATGGCTTACAGTAGGCGGTCATTTTGTGATTCCACAAATTGAAAGCCCATACATTTTTGTATTCATTATTTTAAGACAGGAACCGAGCCATAAAACATTTGATTCTGTGGAAATAATATAATATAATGATGCTATATTTAATAAATGCCCTTTGGTTTGCGGATTTCTATTTTTTGTTTCTTCACAGAATCAAATGTTTTATGGTTATGAATTCACACACATGCACATGCACGTACTGTATGCACGCACGCACGCACGCACGCACGCACGCACGCACGCACGCACACACACACACACACACACACACACACACACACGCTCAGCATGGGGCTCCTTGCCATGAGGCCCTTCTACATGAACAGTTTCAGTAGATTTTGAAGATTCATGTTGTTGACTGAAACACAATAAAGCTGGAGATAACCACGCGCTACTCGCTCATATTGTTCTTGATTGAATTTGAAAGCCTGAAATGAGGAGAAGGACTGAAAAGTCTAATGCCTTCTTCCCTGCCTTTGAAACATGGTTATATTGCTCTGAGAACTGTTTATATCAGTCAGGCTTTAGGAAAGAAGGAGTGCTTTGCGCAAATGAAATTGATTTCCTCTCCTTCAAATGAAATCTAGAGTGTAGCTGCTGGCTGCACTCCAGCAGCACAAACAACAAGCTTGACTCCTGTGAAGAAATAGGGAAAACACAAAACAGCTAGAGAACAGGGAAAACATCTGGTAAAAAGAAAGACACCATAGACTTTTAGATGGCAAATATGGACAGGCTGCTCACCTGAATACATAAACTAGGTACGTATCTTTAGCTATTTTGTCTGCATTAAGTTCCAAAGTAATGGTCAAGGTCTGCCTCTGCCATGCTTACCACCAGTGATAGGCAACAGTTGTGGCCACAACAATAATATCTGGCCCGGCAAAATGTCTGACAGGAGCACATGGGTAGGATATGTACAGCAGTGGCTTTGCACTGATGAAACCGGTTAGAATGAATGCATAGTTCTATTTCCATTCTTTTAATATCTTTCTCTGTGTTTTCTACTATCCTCTTTAGATTTGTGGATGAGAAGTTTCTATAATAGTTTAAAGAGAAAGCAGAACTGTGTTCCACACGCCTGGCTAAAATAATAGGTCTACATTGTTTCTCTCTCTGTTCCAAGAAGAGACCTTGAAACATGAAAGAGCTCTTGTTCGAAAAGGAGTGCAACTGTCCAAATAATTATTATTATTTTAGTTACACAATTATTATTATTACATTTATTACACAAGCGGTTTGTATGCACCTGTAACATTTGATTCATAACTATCGAGTAGGCCTAGTTAGTAGTTACAAACCACACACATCATTTATAAACTTTGGTAGAAATATAGTTATTTTATATGAGGTGGTTTGTTTCATGTTCTAGGTCCTAAATTAGGACATTGATTGTGTTCTGGCTAACCATGTATGGCTCAAGGCCAAACTTACTTGCCGATTGCTTTTCTAGGCCAAAGGCACGAAAGAATCATCAGAAGATACGTGATTGCAATAATCAAGTGCAGTAAAGGAATCTGTCTTGCCTACAGGGTGATTTAAATTCCCTGGGTGCCATTAAGCATGGCTCTCTTTCTGTATCTGAATTAAACTTTGATAAGGATTATAATAGTGAAGATTCTCATACATACATTTATTTTAATACTCATCTTCCAAATGGGCCACTAGGGGGTTGAAAAGAGTGTTGAATGTGAAACATGTCCCAGCCTTTCATGACTGCTTGTTATTTCAGCACACATGAACAGTAACATGCCGCTATTATCTCAGACTGTTCAGGAACTTCAGCAGTGTTTATGGACACCGCAGGCAGCTAACCGGTGCCTGCTGTCCGTTGAGAACGCGGCCTCGCAGAACACGTCAACCTTTCTACACACGCTCACCGTCAGAGGCCGAAATGCTGAAAATGAAATGCAAGGTGAAAAGTAAATAGCTGAAATTAGTTTTCTTTTCATTTCAGAGGGTCGGTTTAAGCCCCTCTTTGAGCTCAACGGGCTAAGCGTGCGTGTACATGCAAAAGACCACCCAAAGACATAAGCAACGGAACCACAACCTTGCAATTTCAACCGGCCTGGGGAAGACAGGTTGATGGAAACTGTGACACGCTTACCAGAAATAAATTCAAAATACAGGTATATAGTGTGCACTAATCCCAAAGAGTGCTTTTTGCAGTTGAGTTTTTTACTTACATGGTTCAAGATTATTCTAAATTAAAGCAACTGTACATAATTTATTTAGTACATTTTCCAACTGCTGTACACCCAGGAACATTCATCATCATCATCATCATCATTTTTCGACCGTGGTCGAGACCATGGATTTCACAATGCCACGCCAGACTTTCCAGTCCTTCATTGCCATCCCCAGTTCCTGCTTACTGTGATGCGTGTGTCCCTACCGATGACATCAGGGAACAACAGTTTTCTACTTCTGGTCTGCTTTGAAGCAGGATTCCAGAGAAGAGGGGATGATATAAACCTCATTGTCAGCTCTGTAGCAGTGGCCGCCAAACTGTGTTCTTCTGGATCGTCCAGTGAAGAGAGACTGGGAAGGTTGCCGTGTATTAGCGCACCTTCTCTAGTGGACTTGAGCAACGAGAGGCATCGCAGAGTGAGCCGCAGGTGAGCCAGTCGCCGTGCGGAACGTTGCGAAGTCCACTAGAGCCGACCCCTATCGAGTTATCTACCAATGGTGCATTTTAAATGGTGCATTTATATAGCGCCTTTATCCAAGGCGCTTTACATAGATTGTGCATTACATTCACCAATTCACACACTGATGGCAGCGGAAACCATGCAAGGCACCTACTAGCACATCAGGAGCAATTAGGGGTTAAGTGTCTTGCTCAAGGACACATCAACACTAACTCTGGGGGAGTTCGGGTTTGAACCGGCAACCTTGCAGTTGCCATCCTGTCACTCTACCCCTGAGCCACCGCCGCCCCTAATAGGGACAGAATCGTAAATGATTAGGTTCATTGTTTACCTGGCATCCCACGGTGTAATATCAGTTTTTTTATATTATATTGTTTAAACTTATGCTAGGTTCTTGGTTTACTATCCTTGATCCTTGATTCATGTATTTACCTTGGTTATTGTAAATTCCTCTGGATTAAAGCATCTGCTAGACGTCTAAATTGTAAATTTAAGATGGCATATCACATAGTCTACTTTGGTGAGTAGAAGGCAAAAGACCTTGCTATTACAGTACTTTCTGTAGCAGAATGACTGCCACTCTGCCTTTTTAGTTTTATTTTTTATGGGAGGGTGCATTATTTGCCATGGTTAAAATTAGATGAGGTAGAAGAACAGCCAATTGTTAATGCTGTGCGTCTGCGCTAGAAATGACACATTATTTTAATACTTGGACAAAAGATAAGAGGGAGGAGGAAAAAAAAAGAGAAACCATTGGAACACTCGTCCAATCTTGGCAGAGGTAAACTGATTATACTGTATTGGACTGTACACATTAGCTTTTAATTAAATAGCCGGCTGAGTCTGGCATGAAGGAGACGAGAGAAATCATATTTACAGATCACATGACTTTGTGGGCCCTGAACAGTAAAATATCCAGTGTTCATTTGTTTTTGTTTTGTTTTACACTGGAGGTTTACTGTAAAATTGGACAGGTCCATTTAGGTCAATTTTTTATATACTTGAGTTAAATATCACTGGGGATTTTTACTGTAAAATTGGACCGGGACACATACTTTTAAGTCCATTGTTACACTCTAACTTAATACTGGACTGGGAAGCATACATGTAGGCCCGCTGTTACACTTAAATTACCAGTGGGGAGTTTACTACAAAACATGGACTGGTAAGGGTACATTTAAACTCAGAGGTGATTAACATTTTGTAATTTGACTGTGTGTTTGTTGTAAAAACATTGACTAACCCAGCAGGTCATCAGTTAGTTTTCTCACAGCACGCTGCATGGCTTCACACTGTTAAGAGCCAGCCAGTCCGCCCAATGCATGGGGAGACACTAATTGGAAATCTGTTTGGCTACACGATTAACAGCACGTTACTACAGCACTGCTGTGCCGCGGAACCTAACTACAATCACAGTGTGAGCAAACAGGCAATCACACACACACACACACGCGGATGCACACGCACGCACGCACACAGACGCAACAAGCACAAAAATGGAGCCTTTGGCTTCAGCAAGGTAAATAATTGATTTGACAGCGACACACCACCGTGGTACGTCTAAACAGGCTGTGTCGTTCGCATTTGTATCATTACATCTCGCGTTCCACTGCGCCGACTGCAGTCACAACAACACCAACCGCAGAGAGACAAACAAGCCAAAATGGGTTCCTCATTAGCAACCGGAGCATAGAGGAGAGACTGGATAACCTTCTGACCTTCTGGCGACAACTCACGGCACGCTAGACAAGGCGTTACTCCTGTCCTGACCATTTTGCAAAGTCAATGTTTAACATTAATTTCAGCACGGTATGAAAATGTACTGTGCAAGGACGTGAATCTGGCTTGAGATTCATAATCCAATACTGTAGTACAAATTTCACAGGCAGGCAAGAGGAGAGAATATATGACATAACAGCCATGTTTGGGAGATATGCAAGGCCCCTGTACACTACAAAGTCAGCGCGCGTATCTGTCACAACACACTAGGCTGCACTAGTGCTGATAAATAATGAACTATAATATTTACTGGTATACTTACTGGTATTTACAACCATGTTTATTTGGATGTAGTGCTCATAAAGCAGGCATACCACATTAAACAAGTATGCTATAACTGACATGAAGACATAACAGTTTGCGAATAATAGCAGACATATTATTATTATATGTCCCGGTTGGCCTGCACTCCCATGCAGGGGAATCCACCAGCAGTGTCATCCTCAATTCATATTATTTTGAACACTATTCATCATCCATGACACAGTCTTTTTATATTGTGTAAAGGCCACTGGAGAGAGTGCAATGCACTAGTACAGAGAGCTGACTATTAAAGAACATCTCTTTCTGTTTAAATTTGGCTACTCGCTCACCCTTTGTTCCATCTGACATGCCATCTGACATTGCACATCAAACCGCAGTGCACTGTATCATTTTAGGTAATCTGTCAGAGCACATTTATTAATAGGCCAATTAATACGATTTATGTTTATTCCCAGATTAGAGTCATACAGATTAAGAATTATTTTCAGCACAATTATGCAACAAATACCAGCAGCAGAATTAGGTCAGCATGATTCTATGTGGCCCTCGAATCTACGTAACACCACCGATATATATGGGTATATCAGGAGCCCCCCAGGGGCCACAACATGCGCAAATCAGCATCGTTTCTGGTGTGTCTGACATCAGTGCATGTTCCGTTTGGATACACAACAACTGTTGTGTATCCTCCTCAGACTCAGCAGCCCGATGTGCAGCGTCATGCTGAGAGCTTTGGGCACATCCTACGTCCTCAGTGTCACTTGCCTGGTGTTGCCTGTTCGCAACTTCGCATCGGCTTTTCTGGCCCTTTAAGGCTCGCATTCTATCTGCAAGAGTTTTGGCCCTTTTCTCTGAAGTTTATGATGTAGAGGCGACACTGGACCATTCAAGCCCTCCTTCAATGGCTGAACTGCATGCCAACATACAACCAGTAGCATCATTGTAGGCAGTGAAATGCTTGCCCTCGGAAATTCCCTCAACAGTATGGAAATAAATAACACAAAACAAGTAAAGACATGCAGACTGCCTTCGGAATGTGTCTTCCAAGACATAATGATAACCGTAGGGATGTTTATTTACATCTGTCTCCCTATGATCATGGCATGTTCATGGAATCTCTCTGGCAAGATCATGGAAACAATATGGTGATATTGTGTAGTTTGTGACGAGCTAGTTATTTATAGAGTAGAGGAAATAATGTTTAATACTATTTTTCAATAATCTTCTTAATCTAGCATTAGTCTTGCAAGGCAGACTTGTGATTATTGTTATTAGGTTCTCAGGCCAGACTGTGGGAGTCTCTTGACTGACATGCTAAAAAAACAACCACAGACCGCTGCTTTTCTATAGTATTTATATTCTTATCGATTCTGAAAAGGTATTAATGTTCGCAAGTGCATACACCTTCCTGTGGGACAGAGACGTTGGTTTTCCGGGACAACAACATCAGACTGTGAGGCTGAGACTACTGTTACCTGTGCCTGTGCTCCATTGATCATCAGGTAGTAAAGCTTGCTGAGAATGCTCTGTTGCAGCTGGTCCCAAGAAATGGACCGATCCTCTCTCATTAGAAATGGAGGGCCAAACCTGGAGGAGGAGGAGAAGGAGAAGAAGAAGAAGAAGAAGAAGAAGAAGAAGAAGAAGAAGAAGTGAATAAAGCAAAGCAAATATATGACACTCATTACTGTACCTTTGAGTATGAAAGTACCAGCCCTTGACTTGCTTTGCTGTCACATGGTTCACAGCTAATCTACTCTTGGCATAGTATTATAATATGAAATGACCATTGCTGGAGCCATTATCAGCAATGCTGTGCATTTCTCATTACAGCCCATCTATAGAAGGGACCGGCTGGTTAATGTGACATCATTATAGCCAAGAAGATGGAAGACCCTCCATTTCTAATGAAGAATCACACGATGCACTTATTAAAGTACACCTCTGATTGAAGACAATCTTCAGCTAGAATAGATGCTTCCTGTGGACTACTTTAAATTGAATCCGTACACACAATTTAACATGAGTCCCATGCTTCAATAGGGCTACAATTCTATTTGAATCATGAGCCACATGATATTATATCCTCATTATCAACAGTGCTATTTACACAAACTGACTCACCAATTAAAAGTTTTCTTCTTATATTTTAATTATCCTTGTACTCTTAACAGAAATGGGATTACTACGGCCTTAGACCAACCAAATAATCATCGTTAATGACAGGTCTTGTTCATGGGTACATTTTCCCATTAAGTCACAGGAAACTGTCGGGACTCCGTGAGGTACAGTGCGACAGATTACCACAAACACTGTTCATCATTCTAACCATTAACGTCACTGGTCTCCGCTTGACACAATTTCCATGCCGTGGATGTTAATTTCCAAATGACATTCCCCTGGTCACTAGGAGCAGCCAGGCAATATAACAATAATGAATTGCATTTTTATAGCACTTTTCTATGCACAACGTGCTTACTCAAAGCGCTTACAATGGTTCATTCATTCATACATTGGGAGGTGAAGCGGCGAACAGTAGACGCCAGCGTCCTCACTTCCCACATTCACACACCAGTGGTGGCAACCACTGAAGGCAATGTAGGGTTCAGTGTCTTGCCCAAGGACACTTCGACATGTAGACAGGAGGAGCCGGGATTCCAACCGCCGACCCATGGATCATTGGACGACCTGCTCTACCTCCTGAGCCACAGTCGCCCTGTGACAATATGACAGTGTGTGCGTGCGTGCGTGTGTGTGGGTGTGTGTCCGTGTTCAGGTTGAATGGCAAGGAGAAAAGGGATTTGGATGTTTTTTAACCAATTAAATACATCGGGGAACTGCTAAGTAGCAAGAGCCAGAACAATCCTATTTTATTTGTTGCAGTTGTAGTAAAATAAACTGCTCCTGTACGTCAGGTGACTCCCAGAGTCCCAGAGCCTCAAAACCGCCTCCAAATGGCCATGCAGCCATTTTCTGCCCACCATAGATAATCATCATTATTCTGACCTCACGTGGTGTGAGTCTGTGTCCGTGCTATGACTACTCCTGATTTATTCTCCGTTGTATGGTGGTGTCCCACTGTCCCACACAGAAAATAATCACACGTGAGCTTGGAGATCTGCTATTTCCGAGAGACTGTCCTGGGGGCTGCAGGCGGGGTGGCAGCTAGATGGGATTAGAGATGATTGCTGCTGCTGCTCTGGGATCGGACATCATCTGTCTGAACCGCGGCGAGGGCCCGACGAGGAGCCTGTCAAGGCCGTCAGGAAGGGGTGGGAAGTGTGTCCGTGCTGCGACTGATGCGATAAGCCACACGTATCGCGGCGCCGTCTGCATGCAGCGTCCCTAATCAGCAGCATCTATTTTGAGTCGCCGGGCTCGGTTCACCTTCATTTAGTGGCGATGACAAACACCTCCTCCATTACAGCTCACGCGCTGTGAATAAACACCTTAAAGCGAATGCGGGCGGAGTGCAAAATCTTCATGATATCGGTGATAACGGTAATAATACTGGTTAAACACAATTGTTCGTGAGTGATGCTTGTCTGATGATGAATTAGCGATGCTGGATAGAGTCTGGCATGTCCTCTCCCGCAAAAAGGTAAAACAAATGGTACAATAATAATAATTGGATTTGAGAAAGCTGCCCTCCACACTGTATTATCCTCTGAGAGAGATAGTATCATACGTACAGTGACAGTCCATTAACCCTTTCTAGACGGGGACCTTTTTGGTGTTTCAAGCATTATGCTATGCTTTAGCTATTGAAAAATAGCAGATCTACAAGCTCGTAGCGCGCCACCGAGTGGCACTCTACGAGCTTGTAGATCTGCTATTTTTGAAGAATCGTGAAAATGTGATGCAAATCTTTGAATATATTGTTTCAGATGCGAACGTTTTTAACTCGTATCTTTGGTTCTGGGGGTTCCCGGAACAACATACTTTCAGATGAGGGTCGGGGGCCAATTACAGATAATTTTTGGGGTCCTTGAGATTCATTATTTGAGAACTACTAGCATAGAAATAAGGGTTTTTGAGAAAACTTTCAGTATTTAGAAGACATTTTTAGCATCGTTTTCAGGCTGAAACGGGTTAAGTTCCACACAACCAGTTCTGTACCACTAATGCTATGGCAGATGGAGTTTATCGTCGCCGTTGGGCAGAAACCTTCTATTTCCATAGTTCATCCCATATTTCATGTTTTTTTTTTGCGGT
>OOFJ01109501.1:0-10812 GCA_900323375.1 Benthosema glaciale
CAGCACGTGGCTGTGTTTGTACTGGTACTGTTGTGGTTAGAGAGTGGGTTAGAATGCACCGTTCAGTGGCTGGAAAGTAACTATAAGTACATTTACTTAAAGGGATTGTAGTGACATTAAAAAAAACGTTTTGTAATTCTTTTTTTATTTTTAGGTTTTCTGAGCTCAATTGCACCCAAAAAACCCTGAACTTTTCACATTGAGTAGATTTTCTGTGGTCTGGGTTTTTCGGGATTTGCCAGCAGATGTCACTGTTTTCACTGTTTTGCCTGTTTTCATTGCAGCTCAAAAGCCTTCCAAACCCCAAAGGAAACTTCAGACCACAGAAAATCCACTGAATGTTCAAAGTTCAGGTTTTCTGGGTGTAATTGAGATCATAAAACCTAAAAGAAAACACAAAACCTTTAAGCTAAATAAAAATGTGTGGTCAAAATCACAGCCCTGCCACACCTGAATCACACAATCTTGTGAGCTGAATAAATACATGACATGTCAGCATCTGCAGCAGGGTCACTTACATCACTAGCGATACCCGTGGAGGTCTTGGCGGACTGGAAGGGGATGTCCTGCATGCAGAGCTTGTAGCCCTGGGCCCTCAGCGTGTGCCACGACTCCTTGTACTTGATCTGCAACGCACAGCGTTAGAACACCACACATGAATTCAAAATAAAAATGAGGTCCCTTAGCGGAGCCCAACCCATTTAGACCTGAGGGCCGATTCTACAAATGTCAGTTTTCTGAAAAATGTACGTTTTTGAGGGCCCGCCAATGCATGGCTTTCCAAAATTACGTCATGCGGCAGCCAAGTCTTTCTTTAGAGCACTTTTTGCCAGTCAAGTCTATGGCTGGCCGCTTGTTTCTCATGCAAAATCTGGCAACACTGGTGTAGTTCAGTCTAGTGATTATAGTGTTGTATAGATAATATTGTTCCTTACGTCACTGAAGTTGGCAGTGTTTATCTTGGATTGCGTGAACTCAGGCAGTCCCTGGGCAGTGAGAGTGTAGTTGTGTCTGTCACTCGCTCCTTTCTCTTTGTACAAACGCTAGAAGAAAGACAGGGGGGAAAGAAAACATTTTAAACTTAAAAATTAGAAAATCAATGACACGAGAACATGTTTTACAAGCCATGAGGCTTCAACCTGAGCCATTATTTTAAACTCAATGTTGAGTTAAGAGTCTTACGTCACTGGTGAGCTGTCCGCTGATCTTGGCGTGGACAATGTCTGGAGAATCAGCCACGGATGTATACCTGAAGTTGTACGGCTGCTGACGATACTTTTTCTGTTCATAGTACAGGGACGTTCAAAGTCAGGGCCAAAGACGTAACGTTTGTCACACGACTGTGGCACTCGACTAAAATGTTCATTCTCCTCCGACGACCCATCCCCATAAAATAAATAAATAAATAAGTGAAAAGAAACGGCTTGTACTCCTGAGTCCTCATGCATTGAAGGAAGCATGTCTTGAACCATAGTCTGTTGCTCTTTAGCACCCAGGATTGTCATAGATAATTGACATTGGTTGAAAAGAAATGGGTTACAAAAATCATGGGACAAACAAGAATATTATATAATAATAATAATAATATATATATATAGTAACTTGTCTCACATCACTGATGAGGTCGGATGCCTTCTTGGATCCTTCGATCTGCAGAGCTCCGGTGCCGATCCAGGCAGCTCCTCGAAGATAGTTCAGGTCTGCACGATACACTTTCTATGGAGTGAATGCGTGCGCACACACACACGCACACACACAGCAGGATAGAGAGAGAGAACAACACCAGATCACTTATTGGCCCCTATTATGGAAACAATTGCAGCACCGGTCGTATTGCCTCATGCGTTGTGATCTGCCATTTTTTGGATTAAATAAAAACTGAAAATATATTTATTTATTTAAAAGCATCTGGCTGACATGTGAAAATAAATTAATCCATTTCATAATGTTCATTTGATTGACATTCCAGATAGATATCCGTTTTGTGTGAGGTTTAATATAGGTTCATATATGGAGATCTCTGTATTTGTCAGACCATGTCATTTTATACCCATATATGGAAATCCCTGATGTCATCAGTATATGCCCAATTATGGGCATGTCCCCTTTGTGCTGTGATTGGCTGATATCCCAGTCACGATGACGTCATCGAATATATAGCCAATATTGTAGCTGTCTGTGTACCTTTGATGCCCATATAAGGGAGATTTCTGTTGTCATCAATGTGACATCACATGACATCATAGGACATTCCTCTCTGCACCGCAGCCATCATCTATGCGCATGCGGGAACTTAAAACACAATTAATGCTGTAGCCGAGGGGAGAGGTGTGTCAGAATCCAGGATAGGCTGCCCTTTGTTTCTGGGTAGAAGGAATACCAAGAGACACTGAACCAGCGAGGCGTCATAAATCTACCAGACACTTTGTGCTCGTAAGGGTACTTGCTTTGCTTCCGTTACAGAAGTTCACAATCTCTGTTGACAGATGTCCATCCCAGACCCCCTGATGGTGGTGACACCTTGCCCAAGGCCACCAGATGCCGGGCCCTCTCCAGGAGCTACGATGGGCCCGAGCTCTGGTCTTTCTCCAGGCTCTGCCCATGACAGTAACACGATGGGGCCCAGCCTTGAGGAAGGCAGCGGAAGCTCTGGTCTTTCTCCGGGCTCTGCCCATGACACGATCGGGCCCAGCCTTGAGGAAGGCAGCAGAAGCTCTGGTCCTTCTCCAGGCTCTGCCCATAACACGATGGGGCCCAGCCTTGAGAGTGGCCCCGTAGAAGGCAGCGGGGATCCTGCCTCGGGCATGAGCCAGCAGAACCACAATTCGGTACCAGCTGGGTCAGGCGGACCCACTCCTTTCAACCAGAACCAGCTGCCCCAAGTCTGGGCCTGGGTGCCCGTCTACATGGCACCCTCTACTGGCTCTGGTGCTGTGCCGGGTGCTGGTCCAGGACTAGGACCAGCTCATGCCAACTTTCCTCGAATGGTTTATGTCGTACCATATGGCATGATGGGTCCCAATGTGCCTACTGGACCTGCAGGTGTTCCTCCAGGCATGCAAGGATCCCTCAAACCATGGCCAGGATGGCAAATAGCGAGTGGTCATTCCCCATCCAGTGCCCCGCCCAGGCTGATTCGTCCTCTTCCCACTGGAGGGCCCTTCCACACTCCCACATTCATGCCTCCATGGCAGCATGGCCAGCCTCTGACAACGTTGAACCGTACAACCTCCATCCAGAATCTGCCAGGCTCCCTGGCTGATGACCAACGCACAAAGGCTGCATGCATGCCACCACCTGCTCTCAATGCTAAGGCCTTCATACGCACCAAGCAGCAGTCACTACGTGATGACCGTAACACTGCGAAACTCGCGAAACTTGCGAAACAGCAGAAGCTCCAACAGGAGCGTGAGCAGAAGAAAGAGATAGATCGCATTGAAAGGGAGAGAATGCGGCAGAAGAAAGAGAAAGAGCGCGCTGAAAGGGAGAGAATGCTGAGGCTAATGGCTGAGGATGAAGAAGGCTACCGCAAACTTATTGACCAGAAGAAAGACACGCGTCTGGCCTACCTGCTGCAGCAGACAGACGAGTTTGTGGCCAACCTCACCGAGCTGGTGCGGGCACACAAGACCTCACAGGATCTCAGTGAGAACAGAACGAAGAAGCCAGAACATGCAGAAGGTGGGTCTGACATCGAGGACGTGTCTGAAGTGGACGTCAAGCACATCATCGAACGTGCCAAACAGGATGTTGATGAGGACAGCACTGCAGCCTCTACAAGAAGCCTAGAGCAGTCCTACTATGCCGTGGCTCATGCCGTCACTGAGAAGGTAGAGAAACAGTCGTCACTGATGGTCAATGGGGAGCTCAAACATTATCAGATCACAGGTTTGGAGTGGCTGGTCTCGCTCTACAACAATAACCTCAATGGCATCCTGGCCGACGAAATGGGCCTGGGGAAAACCATCCAAACCATTGGCCTCATAACATACCTCATGGAGTACAAACACATGAATGGACCCTTCCTAATCATCGTGCCACTCTCAACTATGTCAAACTGGGTGTACGAGTTTGATAAGTGGGCGCCTTCTGTAATCAAACTCTCCTACAAGGGCCCCCCAGATGCTCGTCGCGCATTTCACCCCACCATCCGCAGTGGCAAGTTCAACGTGCTGCTCACCACATACGAGTACGTCATCAAGGACAAGCAAGTGCTGGCCAAGGTCCCATGGGAGTACATGATCATGGACGAGGGCCATCGCATGAAGAACCACCACTGTAAGCTGACCCAGGTCTTGAACACGCACTACCAGGTCCCACAACGTGTCCTGCTGACGGGCACGCCACTGCAGAACAATCTGCCCGAGCTGTGGGCGCTGCTCAACTTTCTCCTTCCCACCATCTTCAAGAGCTGCGGCACCTTTGAACAGTGGTTCAACGCCCCCTTCGCCATGACAGGAGAGAGGGTGGACCTGAACGAGGAAGAGACCATCCTAATTATCCGTCGACTGCACAAGGTGCTCCGCCCTTTCTTGCTGCGTCGACTCAAGAAGGAAGTTGAGTCCCAGCTGCCCAAGAAGGTGGAGTATGTGATCAATTGTGACATGTCAGCCTTACAGAGGGTGTTGTACAGACACATGAAAACCAAGGGAGTTCTGCTCACTGACGGTTCCGAGAAAGACAAGAAGGGTAATGGAGGCACGAAGACACTGATGAACACTATAATGCAACTGAGGAAGATCTGTAACCACCCTTACATATTCCAACAACTCGAGGAGTCTTTAGCGGAGCACCTTGGTTATTCTGATGGAATAGTGTCAGGCCCTGATCTCTACCGCTCCTCTGGGAAGTTTGAGCTGCTGGATCGTATTCTGCCAAAGCTGAGAGCCACCGACCACAAGGTGCTTCTCTTCTGTCAGATGACATCGCTCATGACTATCTTGGAGGATTACTTTGTCTACCGCAACTTCAAGTACCTCCGTCTGGACGGAACCACCAAGGCGGAGGACCGTGGCACGATGTTGAAGACGTTCAACGACCCGGCCTCCGACTACTTTGTGTTCCTGCTCAGCACCAGGGCCGGAGGGTTGGGCCTCAACCTGCAGTCTGCTGACACCGTCATCATCTTCGACAGTGACTGGAACCCCCACCAGGACCTGCAGGCCCAGGACAGAGCCCATCGCATCGGGCAGAAGAATGAGGTTCGTGTGCTACGTCTCTGCACCGTCAACAGCGTGGAGGAGAAGATCCTGGCGGCGGCCAAGTACAAGCTGAATGTAGACCAGAAGGTCATCCAGGCCGGCATGTTCGACCAGAAGTCGTCAGGCTGCGAGCAAAGGGCCTTCCTGCAGGCCATCCTGGAACACGAGGAACAGGACGAGGAGGCTAATGAGGTGCCCGATGACGAGTCTGTAAACCAGATGATCGCCCGGGGCGAAGAAGAGTTTGAGCAGTTTACGCACATGGATCTGGACAGACAGCGTGAGGAAGCCCACAATCCCGAGAGGAAGCCTCGTCTGATGGTGGAGAATGACATGCCGGCATGGATCCTGAAGGACGACGCTGAGGTGGAGAAGCTGACCTGCGAGGAGGGGAAGGAGAAGACGTTAGCCTCCCGGCAGCGAAAGGAGGTGAACTACATTAGTGACTTGCTTACCGAGAAACAATGGCTCGTGGCCATAGGGGAGATCAAGGAGGAAAGGTGTCCCAAAAATACTACCAGGAAGCGCAAAAGTGAATGCAAACACGATGGAGTCCCGTCCATGCCCGCCTTGAGCGGCGTCCAGGAGAAGGATGAAGAAGTGAAGAAAGAAAAGAAGTCCAGGCGTCCGGCCACCGAGAAGCTCTCCCCCATCCTCGCCTCCCTCACAAAGAAGATGACGAAGATTGTTGATGCCGTCATCAATTACAAGGACGGTAATGAGCGACAGCTGAGCGAGATCTTCATCCAGCTACCGTCTCAGAAGGAGCTGCCGGAATACTACAAAGTCATCCGCACACCTGTGGACTTTAGGAAGGTCAAGGAAAGGATCCGCAGGCACAAGTACTGCAGTCTGAATGACCTGGAGAAAGACATCATGCTGCTCTGTCAGAATGCCCAGACCTTCAACATGGAGGGCTCTCTGATCTACAAGGATTCCATCGTACTCCAGTCGGTCTTCACAGACGCAAGGCAGAAGATCGAGGAGGATGAGGGAGAGGAAAATGAAGAGGAGGGTGACAAAGGCTGCGAGTCTGAATCTTGTTCAGTGAAGGTCAGGTTGAGTCGGAAAGAGAAGGGTGAGCGGGGGTGTGAGGGCCAGCACAACCTGGAGATCAAAGGGGAAGGGTGTCCCAAGAATACTACCAGGAAGCGCAAAAGAGAATGCAACCACGATGGTGACCCCTCCACGCCCGTCTCGAGCGGCGGTCAGGAGAAGGATGAAGAGTTGACAAAGGAAAAGAAGCACAGGCGTCCGGCCACCGAGGAACTCTCCCCCAACCGAGATCTTCATCCAGATATAGTCTCAGAAGGAGCTGCCAGAATACTACGCAGTCATCCGCACAGCTGTGGACTTCAGGAAGGTCAAGTAAAGGATCCGCAGCCGCAAGTACTGCAGTCTGAATGACCTGGAGAAAGACATCAACTTGGGGTGAACGACGGCAGTGTAGAGGAACAGGGAGAGGAGTGCTCGGCCAGGGTTTGCAAAGGTACCCCTGCTGTTGGAGAGGTACCTTTCTAGAGGCCGGGCATAAACGAGCTGTATACTACTGTAGATAAAGCACTTTAGACGCCGCCAACGGCCTCTGAAGTCCCTGGACTGGAGCCAATATATTTGACTTTAGACACAGTATGCAGCACTAGTTTCACCTAGATGAAATTCAAGTACAGCTATGTTAAACTAGTGCTTTTTATCTGGCTTCTCTGTCTGTATACTGTGATATCTACAGTTAACAGATGGAAATGGGGTGGAAATTGGGAGTGAAGTTAAAGGCGAGGTGAGTATGTTTTTGTTCAAATAAGAGTTAAATATCGATTAGAATCATTGCTATAGTGTTTGTTCAGTAACAAAATCCACATAGAAAATACAATTTGTTTTCCAGTCAGAAGTGATACAAAATAAATTATCAGATTTTTTTCCTATGCCCGGATTTGTCTGTGTGTTCTCCATAGTGATGATTTGATTGGCTGAGCACAGAATGTGATGTATGATGATGTATGATAAGGGTGCCCCTCACTTCACAAGTGTGATTTTTTTTTACTGGAACACAACATACAAGTTTCGAGTTCCCCATGAGGCCTAGCAGAAATTATGGCCATCGCTTCCTGTTGTCAGTCATTCAATTCATTTGAGTGATTTAGTGATTGGAAGTCAACAAATGTGGGAACACAGAAATAAAGTCTCACATTTAGTCTGCCTGCAAGTACTGCCCTGCAAGATCTCCCTCTACACAGCTGATTCAAATTAATGAGCAATGGCTGTTAGTCTTGACACCTCCTCTAGTAGTGAGTAGAAGACCAGTCTGGGAACCCATGAAAAAGCCCTCTGCTGTTTATTTCCTGCAGCTCAGAATCTGTTCTTGAGAGATTAGCAGTATAGACCGATTCAGAAACGGGTTTCATGGTCACAGCTAACGTATTTCATGCAGGAGACGACGATATCTGCAGGTTAAACAGTCAGTCCTACTACATTGAACGGGAAATCTTTTACCTGCTTTTTACTAGCCTCGGAAACACAGACTTTTATTTCCAGGGAGGAAAACAAGAGTCTGGGTCCGACAGGTCCTATTTTGGGCATACAGTTATGCTGCACATCCCTCACTCTTTGCTGATTTCTGGTCGCCTAGACCTTATTAAATTGACGCAGACACGCACACACGTACCTCTACACTCCTCTCTCTCTCTCTGTCACTCTAATTAATTAGTATAATGTCGCGCACATGCGTGTAGTTTCTGCCAGAAAAAGCAGTGTTGGGATCCAGTCTAGCTTTTTACTAACACTAACTTTACAAAGATGCCCAGATGTTATACACAGGTTCATCCTGATGTTCTGGGCATCTTTGTAAAGTTAGTTAAAACAGTTAAAAGCAGGTAAAAGAGTAACGTTTGAGCAAACTAACATCAGTCACTTTTCCATTCAATGTAGTAGATTCTAATACATTGAATGGGAAAGTGACTGAGTTACTAAGTAGAAGGACTGAGATATGTCGTCTCCGCCTACAGGAAATACGTTATCTGCGACCATGAGACCCGTCTCTGAATCAGTCTTTACCAACTCCTCTCCTACGTTTCATTTAATTCTTATACTGTCTGCTTCAACACCTGAGTCTACAAATGGTGCTTGATAGTGACTTCATTTGATAAACATTGATTTGAATCAACCGTGTGGAGGGAAGTCGGGTAAGTAGGTGCTAGATTGTGATTACTATCACAATTACTATCACACTGTGATTACTATCACAATAGAGAGCCGTTTTAACCAGAAAATAATAATTACCATACCTTTAAAACAGACAAAAAAAAACACTTTAACAATGGAGGCGGCGTCACAATCCAAGTACAATGTTGAATACAGGTATACTGCAACTTCTTTTGCTAAATTAAAAGAAACGTTGACTTCCATCCCTTATCGTCCTCACCTCGCTCTGCAGTGCGTAGGCCTTCTTGGCGGCCTGCACCGTCATGTCGTCGGCCAGGGATGTGTACTTGTGCAGGGTGAGCCTGTAGTCCTGCTCGCTCACCAGGGACTGGGCCTTCTTGGCCTGGGTCACCTCCAGCATGTCCATGGGCAGGTGGTGGTGGGCCATGTCCATGGCGGATTCCTTCTTGTATTTGATCTGGGAAGGATAGGGCACGAGAGAGGGGGAGGAATAGTTTAGAGCAGGGAGGCGTCTTTGACATTTTTTTCCCATTCCTTTTAGATGAGGGAGATGAAGCAGGGATCCCCATTACATATTGCAGATTAAAGTTTTACATTAGATTTCAGCTTAATTTGTTTGACAGCACTGTCAGAGCAGACTCATTTAACCACTTAAACAATCAGTGGTAAAGTTGACCTTTCATGTTGTACTTGGTCTGCTCTTTTTTACCTCAATAAGCTCACAAGACCTTGTGCTGTGAGGCGTTGTGAGCTTTTTTCCCCCTCAGAACAGGAATGCTAGGGTTCAAGTGGTTAATGTGAAAGAATATATTCTATCAAGCAAAAACTGGGCACACTCCCTATAGCAACTTTGAGGACCCCTAGGGGTCACTGACACCCTGTTGAAGACCCCTTGAGTGAGTGAGAATGAATGAATGAATGAATGAATGAATGAATGAATGAATGAATGAATGAATTAATTAATTAATTAATTAATTAACGAATTAATATTGCTATTTCTGTGTCTGAACAAGTTGTCCCATTATCAGACACTTCAATTAAGATAATAAAAACAAACATTCCAGTGTATAGCCAGCCAAAAACATAATACCACCTGATTTTGGACAAATTCTCATAGAATACATTCAGATTATAGACTAGAATATGGTTAGCATAATAATAATAAAATAGCAATACAGTTACTCTATAATACATTAAGTTAATATATAAGTCACCCTTCTCCTATCACAAGCCTAAAGATATATACGAGAGAGAGAGCGAGAGCGCGAGAGAGAGCGCGCGAGAGAGAGAGAGAGAGCGCGAGAGCGAGAGAGAGATAATTGAGTTAAAGCCACTCACATCACTCTGCAGCTTGCTGGCGTTGACGGTGTGAGTCATGTTCATATCGTCCTGCAGCAGTCCCTTCCCACAGGTCATCTTCCCTTTGCTCCTCTCAAACTGCTCTTTGTACTTTTGCTACATGGGGAAAAGAAAACATGTTAATTTCTTAGTCAAAGAATCGCATAGCAGTCCTAGCACAATCGGAGGGTTTCCAGGTTTCGATTCCCGGCTCCCTCTGGCTTAGTGTCGAGGTGCCATTGAGCAAGACACTGAACTCCTCACTTAAGCAGCTTGGTGCCTTGCCAGGCTGCAAGGCTCTGCTGTCAGCATGCACGTGTGTGGGACTGTAATGCACACTGTAAAGCGCTTTGAAGAAATGAAGGCGCTATACACAAAGGTGTTGCTATTGAGAAAAGCCATTATAAAGGATAAAACATGATTTTAATGGCCATTTCATTGTACAAATATCCGAAACGATGCATATTGGATACAGCTCTGACTGGAGGTGCGTTGTCCGTTAATAGTCTCAAAAATAAATGGAAAAAGATGTGTCGCACACTCGTGAGATGATGACTCACATCACTGAGGATCTCTGCAGATGCTTTGGCCGACTGGAAGGGAATGGCGTCCAGGCGCAGCTTGTATCCGCCATCACGAATCTTTGACCAGGACTCCTTGTAGCGGCTCTACAAACACGCAGCAACACAGTCACATAACAAGTGTGGGCATTTCTCTGCTGGAAGTGCTACCCCGGCCGCAATCTGTCCGTTTAAGCAGTAGAAGACGGATGGATGGATAGAGAGAGTGGGTGCTGCTTTAATAGTTGCCAACTCCCTTGGGAAACAACTGCTGAAAGTTGGGGTACTACCAGCATGCGACGTAACAAACAAGGTTTTCATGGTTCTGAATCCATTAGTTTTGCATGAAAAACACTCCTTGGGCTAAATTCGGCCATAGCCACTTGCCCAAAATGTAATGTGCCCAAATGTAATGACCTGAGGAGTTTTTAGCCCAAGGAGTGTTCTTTGTGCAAACTATAATGCTTGCAATGGATTCAGAATCATCAAAACCCATTAGTTTGACACATCGCATTGCTACTTAAAGCATAATGACATTTTGAAAATTTGGCCTT
>OOFJ01109504.1:0-10997 GCA_900323375.1 Benthosema glaciale
TATCAAGTGCACGCCTCCCTATCTCTCTCTCTCTCTCTCTCTCTCTCACACACACACACGCACGCACGCACGCACGCACGCACGCACTCACACGGTCATAAATACCGTGAGGAATAAACCTTTCAACTGCGCTACAAATGAAGATGAAACCTTTCTTCATAATATAGGCATAGGCAGTAACTTTCACTAACTTTCATCACAGTCTGGGAACCCATTGACTAAAAAAAAAAAAACGCACCCTCTGCTGTTTATTTCAGCACAGAATCTGTTCTTGAGAGATTACGACAAAGACACGTGGGACGTAGGGAGACAGACAACAAAGACACATGGGAGACAGACAACAAAGACACATGGGACATTAGGGAAACAGAGAGAAAAGACAAAAGGGGGGGTGTCGATAAAAAGTCAAAAATTAAATGGCACGCTGTGAGCTTGTATAGGTCAGCTATTTCGGCATGAAATGTAATGAAATATGAATTGAACTTCAGAAGACAGAAGTGATTTCACCAGTATGTGTTGTAGAGATGTTTTCTTCTTTTTGTGTCTGGGTTGCTTTGAAGTACAAAAGCCTTTGAGAGGCAGTTGAAAGGCAGCATTTTAATAAAATATTCATGCAGTCTGAAGGCGGGTTGCAGAATCATCGCCAACCTTTACACCAGCTCTCTATGTAACTCTACTAGAACGTTTTTAACCTATAGGTCATTCTGTCTTGTTGTGAGGACCAGAAAAACAGTCCTCAATGCGGTATCTACGAGGAAATAATTCGGAAAAAAGCTACCAAGATAGCAAACGACCTCCTCTCATCCACTCTGCAGGGAGTTTGAACTACTTCCCTCTGGTAGACGCCATTAAGGCACTTAATGATACCATGTCTCGTTAGACCTGTTTTTTATTGTATTTGTCACTGTTGTCCTGCTTTTTTACTCGAGGGGACATGCAGTCCTCACAATTCTAGTAATACAAGTAATACAGCACAAACACACAACGTTTGACAGGGAAAATTACAAACACAACACCTGCAATTTGAGAGTAACTGTCAAGTGCACAATGAAAAGTGTCCCATTAGAGACTTTGCTGTGCGAAATGTCTCTCAAAATGATGCTTGCTTCCACTCACAGCCGCACGCACACGCACACGCACACACACATATATATAATATATATTTGGGCATGTAGTCCCATTGCGTGTTCCATTTCCCTGTGGCCACTTACACTGCTGGTCCTCATCTTGAGGTGGTAGACAAGCCAGGAATGGTTGTACTGAGTCTCCTCCACGTTGACAGACTTGGGGTGGATACACACCTTCCCATCGGACTGAGTGTACACCTTAACCCTGAGGATTAAGACAATCAAGATGTTACGCTTCTTGTTGCGGTTGTGTACATACTACACTGCACAGAATAGTATAATAATTGTGGACATTTCCTTTGGCCAGAATTGCGATTGCTGATAAGATTCCGTCTTGTGTTGCAAGGGACTACACTACACTACACCACATCGAATTGTAATGCAGCGTGTAAATGACCGGTTTCATCAAAGTGCTGCAGCTGCTGTGCCGTGGTTGATAATTAACCCATTTCGACCTGAGGACGATTCTGAAAATGTCTTTGAATATTTCTATGTTAGTAGTTCTCAAATAATTCATCTCAAGGACCCCAAAAATGATATGTAATTCATGGCAGTCTGAAAATATGTTGTTCCAGAGACACCCCAGAACCAAAGATATGAGTTAAAAACGTTCACTCTGAAAGAATATATTGAAAGATTTGCACTACGGTTTCACGATTTCTCAAAAATAGCAGACCTACAAGCTCGTAGTTCTGCTATTTTTACGAGTATTTATACGATCTGCTATTTTTCAGTAGCTAAAGCATAAAATAATGCTTAAGACACCAACAGGGGTTCCCGCCCAGAATGAATTAAATGAGAAATCCACACAAGGCATCTGCAATGCAGATTAAGGTCCAATTTATTTTCGATCACTGCATCAAGTTTTTTTAAAAGTTTAAATTAGCCTTCAGGTTCAAAGACAGATGGCAAAAAAAATGATATGACAGACAGCCCTGCTGTGCGAGTTGTATGCAGGGATTCAACTGTGCCGATGACAACTGAACCGCCTGCGGGAGAGTTCTGTGAGGATTGCATTGATCTGTGGGTGCAAAAGAGTCCCTTTTCTCTCTCACACATAATTTATAACAGCCCTCTGCAGATCCTCGGGGGCTTTCACACACCACTACCTGGACACACTCGATGAGCCCCTCTCCCCCTCCAAGGGATCAATACTTCATCTTCTCATTTCCCATCTGTCTGTCTGTCGCCATACTCACCCTGGCCTCGTCTTGCTGTACCTCGGTCTTATCATAGCCACCTTAGGGTACAGACCAGCCACGATGACTGCCTTGATCAACTTCTCATTTTCTGGAAAAAAGGAAAAGAACGCAGGAAAGAAGATTGATTGATTGATACGTGCACAGGTAAAACGTGCACATATCAATCACCCTGGGTGCCTGATGGAGGGAAAAGGAACTGGTCGGAATAATGTGTTCCTTCCACGCGCTACGTCCCCCCTCTCAGGTGAAAAGAAGCAGCTTGGACTCCTCATGCATAGAAGGAAGCTTATGATGCCTATTCTGGGGCCGACAGTTCCATCTCAAAATGTGTCACAAGACTCGCAACGTGAGCTGGAGGTCAAAACATAAGGGCCTTTGTTTACACCTGGCTATTTCAAAGAACATGAGGCTGCACCCAGAAATCTTTTCCTCGTCTACCTGAGTTGACGTTGGACTTGGGGGACTACCTGAGTTGACGTTGGACTTGGGGTCTTTGGGGTCTCTGCTGCTGATGAAGCCCACCGACATGAGATGTTCCGCAAACTGACCCTTCATATTGTGTAGCATCTAGAGGGGAAACAAAGCAAACTGACCCTTCATATTGTGTAGCATCTAGAGGGGAAACAAAGCAAACTGACCCTTCATATTGTGTAGCATCTAGAGGAGAAACAAGGTCAAAACCATCAATGCCTGAGGAGGCTCAATGCACAGCATGCATCTCCCCTCAACACTTGAGACTTATTTGGGTTTCTAATACATCACACTATTCATTCATACAGTAAGTTATGTGGTTATATTATTTCACAAAGTAGGGCACGGCAATGGCAGCCTTATGGTAAAGCTTTTGTGTGAACTTACTTGGGCAGTTGGTGTGGATTTATACTGTACTTGTTGTGGCCTCTGCTCTGGCTTCTGACTGTTATTAGACTGATCCACTGTACACTGCTGCTTACCATGCACAAGCTTTGCTTTAATTACAACAGCCTCAGACGTGCTTTGACATAATCCACATCTGATGATTCACTAATCCTTTTCAGATGGGGCTCTGCGGCCAAATACAATTTGGGGAGAGTTTGAGAGCCACTGATTGAAACTGTCCATGGTAGAGTTCTCAAACTCTGCCCGAACCCGACCAGGACCCGACCCGACATTTTAGGGCCGTGCCGGGCCTAAAATGTATACTAATCACTTCAGTAGGGCCTGGGCCGGGCCTCAGGGTCCATGATTATAATGATTATTTATTATTTATTTATTATAATAAAAATAATAGTTCTGTCTATTTGTGTATTCATCTATTATGAAGATGGTGCTGACTTGGATTTCACTTTTATTGTATAGAGTTCTCAAATTCTTCCCAAACCCGACCAGGCCCGACCAGACGTTTTAGGGCCGAGTCGGGCCTAAGATCTATGCTAATTAGCCGGGCCGGGCTGGGCCTCGGCCCTGATCAGTTAGGGCCGGGCCCAAAATTTCAGGCCCAATGAGAACTCTGTGTTCCTGACAGATAAATAAAACAATATAAATCACGAGCCACGCAATGGGTGTCTGACCAATCACACTGACACATTTGGCTAGCAGGTGTTCAAATCTTGCCAAGTGCAAGCACTGAACGTCGCCAAATCACTGCCGAAGTTCTTGTGACATCTTGTTCTTATTGACCTGCCGAAGCTGAAGATAATATGCCTTGTTCAGTTGGGAGTACAGTGTATGCTGCAGCAGGACTCATGTTGTCACCTGGAGTGTATTGGCTGACAGGAAGTTTTCCCAGCAGAAGTCCCTCTCGTACCTGCCTCCACGCTGCTTCGCCTCCTCCCAGCCCTGAGTCACATAATAACGTATGATCAGTTCACACCGAAAAACACTTCCTGGCTCATTATCATGACAAAAAATGTTAGTAATTCTAAGAAATGTTGGAATGTGCTTTACGTTTAAGGCGTTGACAATTGTTAGATGGTCACTCTTAGAATTTCTGGACAGCATTTTCCTCTTCATGTCTGCCACCTTCTCCTTGCCCTGAGAAGAAAGGCAAATATCATAAATCGTTATTACGAGAAGTCTGCATTTAAGATCACAATCACATTCACAGATCACTGTGCTGGTTGACTATGCCAGTGGTTCTCAACCTTTTCAGGGGGGGAACCCCAACATGATCACATTCTAACTGGGGACCCCCACCCTAAGGTGCATTTGGAATTGTAGGAGTTAATTTGAGATATTACATTTAGTGTATTCAAATATTGTGAAAACAGCAGATCTCCAAGCTCACAACGCCTCGCATTGCAAGGCGTTGTGAGCTTGGAGATCAGCTATTTTCACTTATTTTCATTTCACAAGGATGAATTAATGGCCATCCTTCCTTGTGAATACATAACTGTGGAACATGAAACGTCAAACATAAAAGGTTATTCAACCGGCTAACGTTTGCTGCCACGAAGAGCATTCTTTTGTTCTGTGGATCAAGGATGTTGCTCCGTCAAAGAAATCATGGCATAGCATTATAAATAATCCCTTGTGAATATGAATACATGTATGCTGCACTCTAAATCGGACACTTTCTATCATATCATATTATATATCATATTGGACCTGCGTTGCCTGCCACGGTACATGTTTCCATGATGCCACCCTTAGATTCAAGACTCCTCATGGGCCAGCATTCTTTCCTATGTTGTTTACTCTTCGTTGTCGTTATGACTCGGTATCTTTGATGGCCGTTTTGTCTTTTTATTTTATTTCATCCGTATTGTTTTTTTGTTGGTTTGTTTTTGCTTTCAGAAATCGTATGAAAAGTGAACAGGTCTGTCTGTATGTGTGATCTTCAGAGCTGCCAACCTTGAGAAGTTGTTATGAGTACACCGGGCATGCGCGCTCCACACGCGTGCCCGGTGTATCTGAGCCTGCGCTCAGGGGGATCCAGCTGAGGGGGGTGTGAATGTTATGTTATAGAAAGTTTCATACCACAAATTTAAGCTGTTGTGGACATTAGAGCAGGGGTCTTCAATGTTTTTCAGACCAAGGACCTCATATATTATCACTGAGAGAAGCAGGCAAGTCCACTACGTACATAGTAATTGAAGTTTAGCAGATTACACTTTTTGGCTTCATGATCTTGTTTGATTGCACAATGTTGCATAAATGAATGTGTTGTTGTTTTACCTTTAGCCTCTAATGTGTATTTTTAGACCACTTAAGATCAGTGAATCTCAACCTGTGGTACTACAGTGCCACTAGTGGTACCAAGGACCTCCTCTGGTGGTACCAGAAATCCTCCTGAACATGACAAAGGTCTGGGTGTGGGGTTGTGTTACCCGGAGAGCCAAATATTTTCTGAGGTGGTACTTGGTGAAAAAAGGTTGAGAACCACTGCTTTAGACCATTAACCACTACTTTGGCTCTGCTCAAACAACTATTTCTGTCAGAAATAGTTGGGGGGATGATTTCACTTTTAACCCAAAATTGAGTACTTATCATTATGAATATAGTACTGAGACCTAGAATTGAGTAGTTTCTACGAAAAATGAGTACAGGTTGGTAACACCCCTTCATACCTCAAGGAACTAATTCAACCTCCAACCTCCACTCGCTCCCTCCGCTCTGGGTCCTCAAACACACTCCAATACAAAAAGACCAAGCTCCACACTATGGGAGACCGGGCTTTCTGCTCAGCTGCGCCTCGGCTGTGGAATGGTCTCCCCGACCACCTGAGAGCACCACAGTCCGTGGACGCCTTTAAAAGAGGACTAAAGACATTCCTTTTTAACAAGGCATTTGCCTAGGTGGACCCTCTACGCCCTGTGTGCCTTTTAAACGTTTTAGCCTAGGTGTTGCTTTAATGCATTCATTGTTGGTCAGTTTTTAATTGCATTGATTCATTTTATTTTCTGCTTTGTAGCACTTTGAGATTTGTTTCAAATGTAAAGTGCGTTATAAATAAAATGTATTATTATTATTATTACTTGATTCATCAAAACATTTAATGACAGTATGTATACTAGTGAAAGAAGCAGATCTACAAGTTCACAACGTGTCACTTTGAACCACGTTGTGAGCTTGTAGATCTGCTATTGTCACTAATTTAGATCCATCTAATTTCTCTTTTGCGACAAAAAGGTTTGGGAACCACTGATCTATAATAAAACTCTTTTGACTGTAAGTGAAAACAGTGTACGAGTGCACACAACTCAAAATCTAAATGCTGAGTGAAACTCTTTGATTGATTAGGGCTGCCCTTTCCTATAGTTCTGCCCGAATGCCCAAATGTCATTGTCAGCTTTTGCACGCAATATATTGACTGCTTGCCATGAAAGTTCATACAAATTTTCAATGATATCCATATAGATTTTGATGATGTCATGACCTTTTGGCTGCCTAATCTATCGAATAATGGGGACCAAATATTTGTAGTTGGCTGCTAGTGGAATAATTGATAGATTCAATCAATTCCTTCATAAAGACACACTTATTTTAATAGTTTGTTCCAAAATATTTAGGTCCCACAATTATGTTCTAAAATGACATATCAAGACGATTTACAATTTAGGAATTACATAAAGCAAGAACAAAACATACATGATATACATAAAGACTAGTTATAAAATTCATAAGCTACGGACATAACAGTGGAATATATCTAAATAATGAAACTATGCATATATACTATACAGTGCTATGTTTACATAAAATGCTATCTAAATTACATAAGTTGAGCTTTTATTCGCCTGTAAGGTCGTTGGGCTAGGGTGAGTGCTGCAGCAAGTGCTATGGGCCGAGATGGAGTCTGAAGAGGTGGGTTTTCTGACTACAGCGGAAGATTGGGAGTGAGTCTGCAGCTCTGATTGTAATGGGAAGTGCATTCCACGGTTTGAGCCAGAATTTACTGTCCTATATTTAAGAAAGTAACCCAAACAAAAATCCACTATAATTTGGATTTGTATAATTTACCGTCTGTTGGACAGGATGAATCGTATAAAAGTGAATGTATTTATCCATTAATGTAAGTGTCAATGTATATTTATAATTTACATTTTCATCTAAATGATAACGTTTTATTAAATGAATTATGTATAATTGTATTATCACAATAACTTAAAACATCAGAAGAAGACTGTGCACATGCATGCACAAGTGATGGTAAACAAGGTAAACTGAGTTATTTTCATGGAGAGACACCAAAGATAAATTAGGTTTAAACGTTGGCCGTTGTCAAGGTCATGGTAATAATTTGGAGTGGGTGTCATAACCCTCCATGAGTACATGAAATTAATCTTGGTATGCACAACTTTATGCAGCTCTCAGCAATATTCTCCATGGAGATCCCTTGGGCCCTTAAGTATGCAGAGATAAAATACCACAAATGCCGAGCAATTGAAGCTATCCAAGGTTTCACCTCGGGTGGGTATCACACAATGGATCCACTGTGAAGCCAGGGAATATGCATTGTGAGGGGTTGCATCACATCCATTCAAACTGAACATCAGCATACAGTACACATCGAACAAGAGCTGCTCAATATTATATTACCTGTGTTAAATATATTTAAAGTCTGCTACTTCACCACACATTAAATTTGCTCTATTGCTATAACATTATATACAGTACATTATTATTTCTTAACCACTATCTGGAATAGTGTTTAGAATCCAATCAATGTAGGATAATCTACACATTTTGAAAGGAGTAGCTTTCTGTCATTTACTCCTACCAGAGACTCCGCCGGTCTTCAAAATATTGGCTTAGGAATGCAACTACAACAAACAACAATCTTCAAGGCTTCATATAAGTGTATCATTTTGCGGGTGAACTACTCCTTCACATGTATAGACCATGTGTATTGTTTCAGCACGTCTTTGTGGACTGCCGTGCAGTACTGCTGTTGCAAAAAAACAGCCATTTAAACAACTAAAGCTATAGGTTTTTTGCTGTGAGACCTGCCATACTAAGATGAATTGAATTACTTGCAGGTATGATATTTGGGGCCCCTGGGGAGGCCCTGAAGAATACATTTGAATACTTGAAGAACCTAAAAGGTCAGAAAGTACCAAAACAAATATATCCATTCCATTTTGTGCTGTAATAAGTGTATATCGATGACTCATATCTGCTGATTTATTCTTTCCTCTACAACTTAATTTGCATGAGCAAAGCCAAGCAGGATGCTGAGGAACAGAAGGTCAGGGGTCCCCATAACAGTCAAGATAACTGAAACCCACAAATATAGATAACTGAAACCCACAGAGATAACTGAAACCCACAAATATAGCCCTGTGTCAACCAAATTACCAAAACTGCCTTCTTCCATCCCTGTAAGAAATGCAGAAACACTCATTCATGCCCTAACCCGGCCTAGATAAACCTCAGTACAAAACTCTCCTACAGGTGTGTGCTTGCCAGTAGGCTACCTGCTCCAGAGAACACCAGATCACACCAGTCCTTCAAGACCTCCACCAGGTCCAGACAAATCCTTCTCACCATCTGTGCATCTGTGCACCTGTATAGGCCAAAAAGTTTGATTCTGTGATCTTATTTGAGGCTGATTAAACGGTTCCATTTGTGGCATTAATTAATTGTAAGTTAAATGAGTTCCCAGGTGTGTTAATGATGTTGATTGTTCATCATTGCATTAGCCTACTGGTTTTATGATCATTATGTTAAATAGGAAGACGAAAACGCAGCATCACTTTCATTCACAATATTGGATTTCCACCATGGTCTATCTATGCAGTAGAGTAGGCTGTTGTTTAAATTCATGCAGGGAATAAACATTTTCTCCTGGTCTAAAAGTGTAAGTTAGCGAGTGCGGATACTTCTGAATAGTGCCCTAAAATAGGGCTACAAGAATTACAAGAAAATGGAAAGAAAGAAAATCAAGAATGTATACAGTACATAATCTAATAGAAACACAACACACTATTGTGCCAGTTTAACCACTTGAAACCTGGCATGTCATTATTGTCAAACCATTTTTCCCCCTTTCTACAAGCTCACAATGCATAGCCATGAGATGCTTAGTGAGGTTGTATATCTTGTGAGGACTGTGTGACGTTGACCGTGGGTTACACTCAGATTTTCCCCTAGACATACTGGGTTGTAACAACTGAGATCACACTAAAGAGTAAAGACACACCAGAGTCAAATTCAAAGTTCAATGTGCCAATATTGGCACATTTATTGATTCACATGAGCAGGTTAAGTAAGCAGATTCAGGTAAGTGTTTAGTCAGGTTCACACAATAGGGAGTTTAAGATTGCCCTCCCTGCGACTTCGACACAACGAGGAAGTAGGAAGTGCTCCGACGCCGTCGCCACAAAAGCCCAAATAGTTAAGTTAAGAAGACAACGCCGACGGGGCGCCACCCCTTTCACTGGCGTCTCTGGTTCCCATGGTGACACGTACATGCACCTTCCCTGTCGTCGACGTTGTTAACAAGACGCCAAAAGCTTTGTTCTGCCGTCATAGCATGGGCTCTGACGGTCGCAAGGTTTATATATCGAGCACAGAGCCATTTGCTGGTGGCGTCGCACATCGGACGGTAGAGCGATCTTAAACTCGCTATTCTCTCTTTCAGGGGCGAGGGAGGGGGTGGCCAGGATGGAGGCGGAGTCCAGGACGGAACCAGCAGGTAAGTGGAATAACTAAGGTTTCTTCAGTAAAAGTTCATCATCAAATAAAGTCTCTTCTGTTGTTTCAAAGGTTCAACTTAACTAATAATGTATCTTCAAATTACAGGAGCCAGAATGAACATAAAACAAATAGGTAAGTGGGGGTCAGGTTTCCTTCCTCATGACCATCAGGTAGGTTAAATACTTCTCTTTATTATTTTAGCGCACTAGTGGGGTTTTAGCGGTGTACACTCTGAACCTCTCTCTCCATAGAGCTCAACAGTTACTTTGAATACCAGACGAGTCGCCCATTTACCATCTCAACCAGGGCATACAGCCGGCAGAACTGTGCGGCAGGTATTCCTAAAGTAATCTAAGTAAAGTTTGCTTAAATGGTTAAACCTAACTTTATTCCTAACCTTAAGCTCAGTGAAACTATGCCCAGCAAGCCAAATTACGTTACGGCGACGTCCTCTGGTGACTCTGGTGACGTTCTGTTCTAGGCCAGATCACAGCCCATATGGGGATGATCTTTACGTCATTTCCAGGACGTCTTAACCAGTTGAAGTAATATAGCTTATTTTGCGCCAGATCTGACTAGTTATATGACTTAAGCTGATCTAGCCTCGATCAGACTCTCTCTGATTCATTCAGGGACCTTCGTCTTAGTGGGCAGAATATATGTTGGTTGAAATCAGGTGATATTCTGGGCAAGGTCTGACTAGTCTTGGTTTGACTTGATCTGGCCCCAATAGAGACGTCACTAATTCGTCCAGGTCCTGGCTGTGCTTGCTGGGTGCCTAAACCTAACCCTATACTAGCTCTGGTCCATAGCTCCACTGCTTCTATGATTCTGCCTTGCAGTAGAGCTATGTGACAAACAGCGTTGTCGCGCACAGCCCAGTCCGACCAGCCTCTTTTCTGTAGTGGATATCTCACAATCGGTTTACCTACTCACGAATATAAACACCTCTTGTGTCATTAGAAAGCCTTCTTACCGTGGTGGAAGCACTCTGAGCCCCCCACCACACGTGTAAAATGCACTTTTTGGGCAGAAAGCGATTGTTTTT
>OOFJ01109506.1:0-14932 GCA_900323375.1 Benthosema glaciale
TACCTTATAACCTACCACCACGAAATACCATGAAAAACCTGCCTGAGCCCCCCCAACCCTTTCATGCACGGATACACGAGCATGAAAGTTGACACGCGTGCAAAATTACCGCTGCTATATCTTTCTGCATGGTGTTGGGAGGATGGAAAGAGGGACATCCGTGTTCCGTTTAGAGGGCCGTCACTAGGTGGCCACACTAGCCAGGCCACTGAGGCCAGGGCTCAGGGCTCAGGAGTCCAGCATTACGTTTTTAGACATGGGGTTCAAGTCATTGAATTTTAGTTAAAGGGACTTTTCACCACTGGAAGAAACTGCAGTCACTCAATGTTAATAGTATTTGTAGTAGATAACAGTATAGCACAATTTGAAATGTGCACCCTATGATGGCCAGAATAATAATGAAGTCGATCTGTGTGTTTGACTAGGGTTTGACTGTATTGCTGAATTCCTACAATGACCATACAGTAATACACACGCACGCACGCACATGCGTGTGACGCACACCATGCACACACATTTTATAATAAGCATTTAGTGGACCAATTATATGAAAATAATTAGGGGTGCACGATTCTGAGATTATGACCGATATCCAATCTCCGATTATTTGCAGACCATCTGCCGATATAGATTCTGACCGATTCTGATATTATACAGAGGACCACAATGGAAACAAGCCTTTGAAAATCTGTGATTCTTTCCCGTAATTAATCCATTCTTGGCACCCCTGTTGGTGTTTCAACCATTACTTTGTGCTTTAGCTATTGAAAAATAGCAGATCTACAAGCTCATAGCGCGCCACTCGCTTGTAGATCTGCTATTTTTGAATTTCTTGTTAAAATGTAGCGGAAATCTTTGAATATATTCCTTCAGAGTGAAAGTTTTTAACTCAAATCTTTGCTTCTGGGTTGTCTCTGGAACAACATATTTTCAGATGGTGGTCGGTGGTCAATTACATATCATTTTTGGGGTCCTTGACATGAAATATTGAGCACCACTGACATAGAAAACTTTCAGAAAACTGTCAGGATTTAGAAGGCATTTGTAGAATCTTCCTCAGGTCTAAATGGGTTTTAATTAAGTCATGGGTTCAGTGTGGTTAAGCTACGATCAGAGAGAAGGTAAATTCAGTTGTACATCGCTAGGATAGTGGCGAGAACAGTCGCAAACAAACCGGTGCAACCTGTGCCTATATGTGGGGCGGGAACCCCTGTTGGTGTTGTAAGCATTATGTTCTGCTCTAGCTATTGAAAAATAGCAGACCTACAAGCTCATACGATATTTGTCTTATTAGCCAGGGTTCCTTTTAAGGTAATGCTGACATGCTGTAATGCGCAATGCATGGCAAAATGTGTAGTGTTATACTACAGCAACTGTAAGTACACAACACTGTAGATGTGTGTCATCTTATGTGACCTGGGAGTCCTACGGGTAGGCTATGTGGGCTGACAAAGATATATTGCAGATAGCCTACAAACAACACAGACTGGTCTAATTACCTCTATACCAAGAGGCCTCCTGTGTTTCTCAGCAGCTTGACAGTCCGACAAATAGTTGTGGGATATCCGTAATGAACACTGAACGACTACAGGTTAATTGCACTGTTAGTTTAAGGTGGCAAGCTAATGACTACTAACCTAGAAAAAGGAAAGAAAAAAGGTTTACAAAAGTAGCAACTAAATACTAGAGCTTCACCTCAGGTTTGTATTTGTGTGGGTGACAATAAACTGTGACTTATTGACAAGTTTGGGTGAAGCCAGGGCTACACAACGCAATTGTTTTATGTATTCATGCATTGCATATTAGATGTAATGGTAGTCCTACTTAAACATTTTCCAAATCAGACAATCTGTACTGTCCTCGCGTACATACCGTAGTTAGAGTTAGACAGGCAACCAAACTCCTTTCAAAAATGACATGAGAGTCAGGATGTAGCAGCCAAGCTCCTGTGTGTTATTGTTATAGCCTACTTGCAAGTCATCATGTAATGGAGTAAAACTATAAAAAACTAAAGTAAATGACAGGCTGTAACAGCTATCAAACAAACAAGCAGGTGAACACACTGAGCTATAATCTACACAGTGAAAATCCTAATCTACCATAGCACATGTCAAAATAGATCAATTATGCAATATGCATGCATATATTGTCTATAAGTTGCATATAAATCCAAAACTACATTTCCTAACATAAGAAAAATGTAAAGTTCCCACTTACAGATATGCTGTTGACTGAACAAGAGACGGTGCAATGAGGGCTTTCAGAGCACACATGCATAATTAAGAGCACATGCACCTGTGTGCTTCTCCTAATCAGGACAACACAGTACACCTGTTGTATAAAATAAATTGAATGGCCAGTAGGTGTGGCTCTAGCAACATCGTAAAAGAATATATATGTAGATCTGCTATTTAAAAAATTTCACACACAAGCTGGGGGGATGTAAATGTGGAATAGTCACCGCCGATCATGAATATATTCCACATTGATTCAAATAGTTGATGCCTCATTTATACAGGTCAATGACTTTATTCGCAGTGTTGTAGCTCAGAATAATCAACCTTTAAATTCTAAATAAAAACTTCTGCCGCCATACAAAAATATTTCTATGCTGTTCAATAGCCTCTCTCTGCTCTGCTCTGAGGCTTATATGCTAGGAGCTGTTTGACTCCAACAGCCTGCAGTACTAAAGAGGCCTTTATAGCACAGAGGCACTCCAGGAGTAAAATGAGGTTCGATCTGTCCCAGAGGTAGCCCATCAAAAGGTGGGGAGGTTAGTTAGTCGTCACGGCCATCTAGACCTTGCCCTGTGAAACCCTGCCAGAATCAATGCTAATTATGCTGCCATCTGCGAGGTGGCGGTGCTAGGTTGACACCTGTTCACTTTCCGAGCGACGTATACAGAAACTTCAATCAAGCCGGGGAAACAAGACTCCGAGAACGCTCACCGAAAGGGGAAATGAGCGGTGAGCGTATCGACAGCGCCGATGGATCGTGGATATCCAAGTGGTTGATTGGAGGCCGGTCGTAGGGCTACGCCGGGCCATGCAGGCGTAGCCCTCATCACTTATATAGCATCTGGGCTGATTAGGTTCCCTATTAGATCACACCTTTCAATTAAATCATCTAGTTATGTCAGTTCTAGTGGCAAAAAAGACATGGGTTTTTTTTGTACCGTGTTTCTTGTTATGCCTTATTACCCGCTGTGAGCCGCTACATACAGCGGTGTCCTGTGTCGTCATTGTACCGTAGATGTCTAATTGACCATTTAATTCTTTTCAGCACAGTCGCCCCTCCCCTAGAATCCCCAAGTTAACCTACAGTACAGAAGGTGTGCGATAAAACATCCGCCTGGGAAATTTTTCCACACAAAGACAATCACTTCACAGAGGGCTTCATTAATATTTTCCGTGGCATCTTCTAAAACTTTCCGAGTCTTGATCCGTCCGGCGGGCCACATTAGTCGGAGTGTTTTTGCAAGAGGAAACCAATAAAACGGGTTTGGGTGTTTGCTCACCGAGACCGAGGGGCCTGTCAATTCTTTAGCCCCTTGAAAGAGAGCTGCCATTAAGGGGACACGAGAAACAAATGAGGCCAATTTCTCCTCCGATGTCCCATCTGATATGTCAATAAAAGGCCCAGCTAGCAGCCGCAGGATGCGCCCAGATGGATTTCTCTCCCTCACAGTCAGACAATCAGCGGAATACATCTAACTTTCCTCCGATAGGTGAATCGCTCACACAGAACCGACGGACTGGCGTTAAGTAGCGAGCGGGCGCTCTGCTTTCAGACAAATAATATGAATGAGATTTACTTCTAAGGGGTTTTGTTTTTCCATCTCGCACAAGATAAAGATAAGCCCCTTGCAATGGATTTGAATTGTGTTTGTTTGGCTTTTGACAAATAAAATTGAAGCCTAGCCCGGAGAGTGAAATCTCCCTCGCAGGGATGATGAGGAAATAAGGAGGTGAGCTATCATTTCACACTATCGTGGATCACAACATGAGCGGCGGAGCCGCATTGTCCAAAATCTAATTCCAACAGCAGCGGTTAGCGCACCTTTCACTCGGCAGGGGGTATGACATCATAAGAACGAGCCCCAGAGCAGGGGGTATGACATCATAAATATAATATGAATACCCACTACATCTCAGAGAGAAATATTGTACTTTTATTCAACTACAATTATATGAAAATATTAGTTACTAGAGTAGTTACTTTATCACGCCACCATATATGGCCGTCAGTCTGTCATGCCTTGTGACACGTCACGCCACCATAGATGGTCGTCAGTCCGTAATGCCTCGTGACACGCTCCATATATGGCCGTCTCCATATACACAACACAACACTGACCTCATCAAACCCTGGATAGACATATATGGAGAAGACTGGACCATTACCTAGATCTGCATACTATATGGAGCCGGCCAGCAACTCTACATCTGACCTCAAACCCTTAGATCTCCATACATGGAGCTGACCTGTTCTGTCATTGCATATGTTCTCATCATATGGAATGTTTGATGATCTGACCTCATCAAACCCTGTACACTCGCCATATATGGCCAATACAGAATTCATTCCATATGTTGATCTGACCTTTTTTTTTTTTACTTTGTGAAATGGAACATTCTGCACAATGAATATATTTTGATGCCAATACTTTTGTACATTGATAATTTTACTTAGTTGTTGCAACTGTATCAATTGATTGCCCGAGTCCCGTGGTGGGAGTTCTGCTCTGGTTTTGGTGAATATTAAGTAGTTCCGGTCATTTTGTGGGGGCTACTGGGGCCACGCAGTAAAAGTAAATTAATCCACAAAACTAATGTAATTTGTATTGTTGACCTATTTCTAAAATATTAGAGCAGTGTTCGTTCAACTTTGACCCCTCTTTCACATGGAACTACTTTTTGGGCGTAGTGATATGAACTCAAAAAGCACAGTTCCGTGTGGGGTAAAAAATTAACGAACACTGCTCTAATATTTTAAAAATAGGTCAACAATACAAATGGCGTTAGTTTTGTGGATTCATTTTCTTTTACTGCGTGGCCCCCAGTGACCCCCCAAAAATGACCGGAACTACTTAATAGTTCACCAAAACCAGAGCAGAACTCCCACCACAGGACTCGGGCAATCAATTAATACAGTTGCAACAACTACATTAATGGCAAGTATTTCATACAACTTAAGTTCCAAAAATCTGAACCCTTTAAGCAAAACATGTGAGTATACTTCTTCCATCACTGGTGACACCAAACTGCTGCTGACTTCAGATCAGATTCGGTGACTATTGAGAAAATCTGGTTTAAGGCCTATGGTTAATTGGATCAGCGCGCATGCAAGTAATGCAATGCTTAACTTTGTTTTCCACTACACAAATAACTGCTGCTTATGTTACATCCTAACATCTATATGGCTTTGTAATAAAAATCTAAAAAGCAGGGTAAGCGCTGAATGTTTTATTCAGCTCGGATCCGAGACTGACAGACAGAAATGAGAATAGATTACAATTGGAAATACCATTATAGGCCCACATGTGTGGTTATGATACTTACATAGTAGAATTATAGGCTCATCTGCCGAGCCCACAGCAGCATCGATAGGCATTCATTAAGTATGCAGCTCATAAACTCAAATGTTTTTCAATAAATATCAGGGGAACGAGGTTTCGAGATACTCCGCACTCACAAGACTTACAATAGGCAGCATATGTTGAGGTGGATTGAGTCCTCGGGCTCCAATCTGGCTCTCTCTCCCTCGGACTTAGAAGATAAATTACGTGGGCTATTTTTCTCATTATGTTAATCAAAACACTCGCCATATGCATTACTATTATTAGATTGGGTAACAGAAGACATCCAGTTTTGTTTTGTTTTTTAATGCGAGATTGTGAGACTGAGCTTTAATTGATCACGAATACACTTCTGTTTTCGGATATGAGGGAGATAATTCAACAGCTGGCCTTGTTTATGTCTCTTGTTAACATGTTATATATGTTTTATGGTGTGTCAATTGATGTTGTTGTGTATTACAGCCGGCATCTATTTACAAGAACGCTGCAGTGTGCGGTGGGGGAACGTAAACGACACATATGGTGATCAAACTCGATTTTCGGAACAACGGCAACCCCTTTAAATATATCAGAATCAATCGTTTTTGGTTTCCCTCCCAGGGCTAATCATGTGCTATGGCACCCCTGTTTCTCAACGCGTGGTCCGGGGACCGTCGGTGGTCGGTGAAGCCTTACAGGTCCATTTGGTTCCAAATCTCATAGCAATGAGCTTAATGATGATGTTTAAGTATAGCCTAAACCTAATCTAAACCTATATTGCTGCTGTTCCACATACAGCCAGTGGAAGAAATCGTGACAGATAGATTCTGAGACCATTCATGTTTAGGGAAGGTGCTTCTACACATTGCTAGTTTTCTGTTTTCTCTAAACTCACTAGTAATAACCGGAAATAGCCTATCTACAAGCTCACAACATTGCTTGTAGATCTACTACTATTTTTGGTGAGCAACGCTTTATAGATGTCACGCATGGGCTCTTCCATGGAATCCGAATTGCGTCTTCTGAGAACTTTAATCCATGCATTGAGGATTTTACAACGTAGATTAGCATTCCAGAGATCAAATAGGGGTCCTATTAAAGCATATATCCAACTGGGGGGGTTCCTGAAATCCAAACGGTTGACGATCACCATACTATGGCATACTGTGGACAGAGGATGGGTTTAACTTTATTTTATTTTTTTTTATGTGACGACGACGTCGGCTAAAACAAACACAGGCGGAATGCAATTGTGGTGCTCTTAAGGAAGTCTGAGAATGTGCATTGGTACCACTTGAGCAGTGCTAATTGTTCTTGAAGCCGCATGCCTCCTGGCTGGCACCGTCCTAAACTCCAAGGTTGCACTTACAGGCACCCTCGGTCGTCCTTGACTGGAGCCAGACGCGGGTCTAGAGAGGGCCGTTTGTGCCCAACAATGTCATTGTTATGGCCTTTGTCATCTCAATTAGCAGACGGGTGCTAAAACACGGGGCCTCTAAATGGGAGAGGCATCAGTGTTAACCTGGGACACAACACACTGGCCATAAACACCCCCAGCACTTATGCCGAGTGCTGACCACGCTGTTTGTTCTCTCATTACCCGTCCAATGGCAGACCAGAGGTTACGCTAATGACCCACCACTCCTCTCATCTCACAAAGTTGGAGCCCGGCCGCAACTGTCCCTCCATGCTAGTCATCACGATGCAACGTATAGGAATGGCCACGGTGTGTAATGTATAGGTGTGTAAGTCATTTTCCACCACCCACCACCACCACCGACAGCCAGCATCACAGCCACTCTGCTAGATCTATCACCACTTCTAACATTTGACGTTCATTTTAAGTCATTTCTCCGACGCTGCATGGCCTGAGGTGGGCCGCTTCGAGTATATGTTACAGAAAAGAAAGTTTGTCATCGGGGGCACTATACTGCCAATGATGGAGTGTTAATGCCCCGAATTTATACTTGTCACTTGTTGTCACTGTAGTGATAATGTGGGACTACGGATGAAAATGTTAGCTATGTTAAGCTAAATTTGGAATATTGACAGTACATGCTGTACAACAATGCTCATTACTATGCGCTGTCTCTCTAGGTCGTCCTCAGACGAGCCCTCCATCGGCGTCATCTCGGTTCTCCATACATCAGGCCAGCTCATTTGTGCTCTCCTCACCAGCATCTTTCTTTAGTATGTCCCGTAAATAAATAAACATAGACATATCATAAATAAAGAATCACACACGGTGGTGTCCTGCCCCCCCCAGAAAAATATCAGATCTACAAGCGCACACTGTTTTCGGTTATACGGCGTACGACTAATGCTGCATAAATCAGGCTTCAGTTGAACTCTGGACCCTTCAAGGTCTATTGTTTCTTCACTCAGAGGGTTAAACTAACACTCAGGGACTTGGCTTTGTGTATTTCCGCTGACACAAAGTGCGGGTTGATTAAATTAGGCCTATTTTAAGGTCAATGTATTTCTTTAATCGGTTGTCCTGCTTGATCATGCCGGGGAGCAGCGCCACTCAAACTCCATGCCTTGGTAATTGTTCCTTTCTTTTTTTTTGTCTGCAGGCTCGCTGTCTGTACTCATATGTTCACTGGTTTAATGTTTCCAACACTTTCGGCACAGTGCAGTGCACGTATAATGCTGTGCATGTTTAACAGTCATTTCCATAAGTAAGTGCAATTTCTGTACAGTTTGTTCCTGTGTAATGAAGTGAAATCTTGTTTGTATTCCCTCTATTTCACAAGGAAAACCCACTCAAGCAGCTACCCGGGAATTAAAGCGGCTAAAAATTAAAAACTGGCTCTGTCTTTAACTGAATGTCACACGATTAAGGAAATAATAATAACAAAAAAAAAAATCAATTGCTTGCAATGCTAAATAGTTTTGTTTTTTTCCCCCTACGTTACTTCCGATTTCACGTTCAGCGAGAGAGAGCTATTTTTTTTTATTGTTTTATTGTCTTCCGAGTCTATAAGTGACCTTAACAAGAAAAAATGCAAATGACGTGCGGGAGAGAAAATGGCTAACATTTATTTATCCTCGCTGTTCTCTTGTCTTGTTGTGTGTCATTAGAACAGCTCGCTGCGTCCCATTCTCTGCCATTATCTCAGCTATCAGTGCAGCCCAGCAAGATTCCAGCAGGGCTATAAATACTTCCCCTGGACCACATACGGCTCGCACATCATCTCCCAGACACAGCTTAATGATGGAAAAAAAAAATCTAATGTCTTTTTGTCCCCCCCCTTTTCTTCTTCACATTCTCACAACTGCACACAAAAAAAAGACAGAAAAAATAAAAGGACGGGGGAAAAAGGGGACATTTGCCGGCTTGGGAGAAGTTACACATACATTTAGGTAAAAAAAAGAAAAAAAAATAGAAAGGAAAAAAAGGCACATTTGCACCTAAACATCAGGAAGACGTTAGGAGTAGGAATGATGAATGTCTGTCTTGATCTTCCACTGGCATGGTTTCTTGTCGACTGCACCAGGGTCACTGGTGCCGAGGCTCCCTCCAAATCCATTAGAGCGAGAATGCAAAAAGGACACTTTATCTGAATCCATTACAAATGGATCTATATCTTATGTTTAGGGCCAAGGACACGATTTGTATCACAATGCAAATATCTATCATTAAATGTTGACAGTTCATTTTTCCTGGAGGAAAGAAAGAAAAATGTTTTCTATGCAGCCACTCTAACGCTAGCTGCTTTTTTATTTTTTTCCCTTTATTTTTTATTCTTTCCTGATAAGGCATCGACAAAAGGAGCCGGAGCTTGATTTGTCATCCGAATTGAATGTTTTGTCATAATTCCATGAGGGGAAAGTATCCAGTTTAATGATTTACATGTATTGTAAGATTACAGGTAAATAGTATGACAAATATCCCCCCAAGCATATATGCATATACCCTATGCATTGTATGATATCGAGACGAAAAACAATTCCTGGAATGAACTATCTTTACCAACGTAATGCAAAAATAAACAAATGAGTAAAACTGCACCATTGTAATATGGACAAATTGAAAACACTGCACGGGACATAACAAAGACAGAGTGGTCCTGAGGAAATGAACGTCGTAAGGAGCACACTTTAAATAACTTTTCCGGGAACGTTTGAGATTGCAGCAAAGAAGGTAAACGTATAGAATCCTGCTGCTGCTGCTGCTTAAACCAGTTAGGGCTGAGACCAGATTCTACAAAATGTCTCCTAAATCATTACACTTTCCTGAGAAAAACCTGTTTCTATATCAGTTTAGGACCCCAATATATATATGTAATTGGCCGTGGACCCCCAGCTCAAAACATTGTTGTTGTTTCAGGGACCTCCCAGATCGCAAAGATTTTAAGGTTAAAGGTTAAAAATGTTCGCTGTGAAAGCATATAGGCTACTGTACACTAGTCGTATATTCAAAGATTTGTACTAATTTTTCAAAATAGCATATCTACAAGCTTGTATCGTGGCACTCAGTGCTGCCCTATGAGCTTCTAGATCTGCTATTTTTCAAGTATACATAATGCTTAAAACACCAAAACTATGCAAGTTGTCACTGTAGCTATAGCCAATCCATATTATCCCTTAAAAGAAGTATTAATTTTTTTTTACGTAAGGCCTAAGTAAAAGTTCCAATACTGCAATATAGAAATACTTTGTTACAAAAGTCCAGAATTAAGTTTGTACTTGAGCAAAAGTACAACATTGGCATCAAAATGTTCTCATTGTGCAGAATGTTCCATTTCCAAGTTTTCAAATGTATACAAATCTTTTGAAAAGTGCACAATGCGTTGCATTATGACACATTCTGAGCTTGTAGATCGGCTTTTTCAAATGGCCAAAATGTATAATATAAGGAGTTGAGGTGGTACAGTATATGTTTTGTAATAATAATCAAAATCTACAAAGTAACCATAACTAAAGTTTTAAATAAATAAATGTAGTAAAGTACAATATATTCCCAAGTATTGGAAATTGGAAGTACTCAAGTAAACTATATAAATACTGTACCTCAAAATTGTACTTTAGTACCGTACTTAAGTACATGTACTTAGTTAGTTTACACCAGTGGAAGAAACAGTGTCCCTGCTCCACCACATAACCTCTCCTTCAGAGGAAAAACTGACACATCATAATTTTTCCCAACGCAGCCGCCCACCGCTAAAAAAACTTGTGCGGGGCAGTTATAGTTTGTGGAGGGACGGAAAGCTGAATTGCTGTGCACATGGCTGGCCATGTCAGTCAAAGAGCAAGAGAGAGAAGAGAGAGGAGAAGCATCCCGTTGTGTCGCTATCTAAATAATGGCCATAAAGCGTGGCTAACGGTGTCCTCTGAAACGTGCTCAGGTGGAAAGGACTAGACAAACAGAGACGGCCACCGCAGTGCTCTCTGACACAGAGGACAAAGTGAGGGCCTCATTTCCTTCGTCTAATCAGTGTTTACATCCAGCACAGTGCAGTGCCAATGGATGGTGACTGAGCAAGATGTGTATCAATCACGTACTGCATGGTGGCTGGCTGGCTGGCTGGCGTTCTGTTCTGTCCTGTTCTGGCCAGGGGAGGACACTCTTCTAATGCACAGGCATGCTCATGCACGCACGCATGCAGACACATGCATGCACACACACCCACACTCCAACGCGCTGGTATGCAGACACACACACACAGGCATATACACTCTAATGTAGACATAATGCACGTACGTACGTACGCACGCACGCACGCACGCACGCACGCACGCACGCACGCACGCACGCACACAATTTTTTAGCACTGGCAGATTTGTCTGGTTTCCAAGCTAACACACATGCACCATGTTTATTTTTGCAGCTATCTTAACCTGTCTCTTCTTTTGTGACCTTTAGCCCATTCTCTGTCTGTCTGTATGTCTCTCTCTCTCTCTCTCTCTCTCTCTCTCTCTCCCTCCCTCTCTCTCACCTGCTACCTCTCTCTTGCTTGTTCTCTCCCTCTATCTATCCAACTATCCACCCATCTCTCTCTCTCCCCCCCCCTCTCTCCCTCCCTCTCCCCCTCTAATGGGTGCAGAGAGAAATTACAGCTAATTAAGGATGTAAATGGTGGTGGAGAGTGACAAAGAGCTGCCTTCTAATTCTGCATTAAATTGTCTCTTACCTCAGCAGAAACATTTATCAGAGGAGGCAATGTCAACTTTTACTGGGGCTGTGGGTTATTTGCATTCCTGCATGCATTATATCCATCCTGGGATGTGCAGCGCCTACGAAATCCAGCCGTCACTGCCTCTCACTGACCAACTGGATAGATATAAAATGAGATGGTATAGGACTCCTGTGACCCTAAAGTCCTCTAGCTATATAGCCCTGCTATATTGTAGCGTGACAGAGCACAGTAAAATATGCAAGACACCCTAGCTAATAGCGATAGATAGATAGATAGATAGATAGATAGATAGATAGATAGATAGATAGATAGATAGATAGATAGATAGATAGATAGATAGATAGATAGATAGATAGATAGATAGATAGATGTACATTGGTTGATTGATTTCAGAGAGCCATATATAAGCTTCAAGCTTAAACACACAATAAACAAGTAGTAGTCAACAACACACACATCCGTGCACAAACACAACCTTTAACTCCCTTTCACAGATGTTTACAAGGTCAAATAATTAAATAAATAGCCATAAATGGAGAGTAAATGCGGGTCAAGTCGACAATAAACGCCCGGCACAACGTGCGACAAAGAACCCCGGGGTGAGACACCGTGGCTGGAAGCATTAATTATCTTTGCGACCATTCTTGAGGTGAAAGCAAGCGGACTTGAGGCCCGGCCAACAGGAGCGGTCCACACGGACCGCTGAGTCAGAGGGCACGCCAGCAGACATGTGGTATGTGTCAGCCGGCCAGCGGGGCCCAGAGACCTGGCCGAGAGGGACCACCACACTGATTAGAAGTTTATCGGAGCATTCCTGCAAAGTCATGATGCCCACACCACACAGCAGAGCTGGATCCCTGATCAGAACAAAGACATGAATATAGTGTAGTTGGTATAGGCTATAAGCAGTGCAAGTTAACCAAATGGAACCTGTTTTTAGCTGTTATTCTTAAAATAAGTGTTAAATAGCTCTATCTTCTGATAGGAATCATGTGCTCCAGTTCCAGAGTAAAAACATAGAGCAGGGCTGGAAACAGCGGTGCGGTGCGGTGGTGACGTCATCTTGTAGTTTTAAACAGCGGTGCGGTGCGGTGGTCGAGGTGATGTGACGTCATGTTGTAGTTTTCGGTGGTCGCGGTGGTCATTAAAAAGCAAACTATGAATGAGCCTTAAGGGGTCCATAATTTGGTTCCACTGGTAACCACATTCTGAACAGTTTAGATCATCAACGTTGATGATTTCACAGATAGATAAATGCCACTGCATGTGTTCGGCCACACGTGTGTCGTGCATGCGACCTTACGGTGGCCCAATAGATCAGTTGGCCTGGCCATTGATTGACCCTCCACGTGAAGGAGCTCATCATTCTCTCAGCTGTTCTTACTTCTCATCCAGCTCTCAATCCATTTACATTTAAGCACAGCTCTGCTCGGCCTAATTAGTTCCATGGCTCCATTAGTCTACATTGTGGTCAATCCATTCATCACTTTGCATGTTAGTTAAAAGCCCATTTTTCTGATCCTGTCACTGTTCTCGTTTTCCCTATTACTGTTTTTTTTTCTTCCCTTTCTCCCTTTTCTTTTCACACAAGGGGGAGGGCGAGAAGGAGGATCATGGGTAACTAATTATCAAGGGGACATTATCTAGCAGTAAAGCCCAATTGTATTGGTACCTTGAGTATACTAATATTTCAACTGTCTCCACCTATAATACCGTCCATCGCTTTTTCCATGAAGCGAGGCGTTCGGGGCAAAGACTGTTAAAAGTTCAGTTTCGCTACTGAGATTTGAAAGACGGAGACTAATGTTCCTAACACACTGTGGCATTTTCATGCAGATTCAGATTCCAATTCCATTTGCCTAATATATATATATATATACATAAAGCGACAAAGACAAACGTTGATTCTTCACTGCGCGCGAACGATGGCATCAACCTGTATGAATGACGCATCAACTAACCGATATATGAATTTGTGGTATGCGAAATCACTGCTTATTATTCATATCATTCATTCATTATTAGTCATTACAGCCCTGGTGTGTATATAAGATAGAGGTATACTGTACAGACTATAGTAAAACAGGGTGACAGAGAATTAAGAAGAGGGGGGGGGGCATAAGACAGGGAGAGAGAGTAAGAAAGAAAAAAATAACAGAAAGAGAAAGAGAGGGTGGGTGGGGGATGGTAATGATCCCTACATCGAGAGACTTGGCTCACCCACTGGCATACTGGCTCACATGGTCCAGTGAGTCCAAACTTGCTGAGGTCTGAAACTCACATTATGCCTCAAAAAAAAGAAAAAAAAGAAAAAAAAAGGAATGAAAGAAAAAAAAAATGCAAGCAACCAGGAGGACCCACAGAACACACTTGAGCTAATTCATTCTCAAACATAATGAGACATTATCATGTGATGCACCGTACACTATATAAGCATGTACAGTAGCTATTCGAGGTAATAAAAAACATGGATATTCTCCACGCCCCCCAAAAAAAGACAATCCAAATGATCTGATTTGGGATATGTCCCTATGTTGCAGCATGTTACACGGCAAATGTAGTGGGTTTGAAGCAACGTTTTCAAAAAGCAACACCGGTACTGTATGTCTCCTCTTGCACATGGAACAGACTTTAACAAGAAACCTTAAAGAATCGGGGAAGGGAAACAGATACGACATTATACACTTCCATCCATTGTGTTTTGGAGTTATATATACTGTAAAGGCCTTTCGGGGGAGTTGATTAAGGCCCCATTTGTATTCAGTGCCCGCCTGGTCTTCACAGCTACAGCATCATGTTCACTATCTTCCTGTGGACAAGTGCACAGTGCAAGGATAGCCGCTCTCTCTCTCTCTCTCAGGATGATTCAATGCCTAGGATGCAGGGCTGAGGTCCCAGAGAACAGAACTCATTTCCAGGCCGTGGCTCTCTCGCCGAGCAACCCCCCGAGTCCCCAGCAGGGAGACACCAGGCAATCTAAAGGCCCGCCATGCCCTCCCACTGTATCTGGTGGCCTTTCACTCCCACATATCCTCCTTCCAGCAGCTTCACTCGCTCGCTTTCATCACCACCACTCTATTCTCTGTCTGTCTGTCTGTCTGTCTGTCTGTCTGTCTGTCTGTCTGTCTTTCTTTCTTTCTTCTATGAAATAAATGAATGAATGAATTAATTAATCCCGGGGACATCTCATGAATGAATGAATGAATGAATGAACAGATCGGAAGAGCGTCGT
>OOFJ01109509.1:0-13049 GCA_900323375.1 Benthosema glaciale
CCTTTTGTGGCGGTTCTGGACAACTGTGGGTCCGACCGACTCAACAGTCAGTGGGGCGATCGGTTCTCGGGTTACACACACACACACACGCACACGCACAAACACACGCACACACACACACACACACACACACACACAGAGACGTGATGCATATATAGAAAATACACTTGTTCCATTATGAAAATAATTTTGCATCTTAAGGTAGAATTTGACAACAGTTTCAGGATGTGTTATTAAAGTTTATATCTGTTCTCCATGGCAACGCCCTTACTGGACTTACTGGCCCTTACTCATCATCATCATTGTCCTCATTACCACATTACATAGGTACAAAGTAGATTCAATGTTTTGAAGTGCACTGGGGAGCTTTTAGTGTAGCTCGGGCTACATGTTATGAAGAGAAACTAAAGTGACTAGTCCAAAACTGGGACTGACAGTCAATAAGCAAGTGTGCCACCACCTATGTTGTCTACATGCCATAAGCTGGTTCACCTATAAGCGCTGACAGATGGATGCTGAGCTAGCTGAGCTGGAAAGGCTCAAAGCTCAGATGGACACTCTGCCTGCCTCTACTCTACCCCCTCACTCTCTCTCCCCTCCCCTCTCCACAAGGTCACACTGCAGCATAATAGCGGATTGGTTCCTTATACATCCTGCTTGTTGAGTGTGTGGGTTCACAAAACGCATCGTTTTACGATTCGATGATCGAAACGATGTGTGGGCTGCACATGACACAGGGACTTATTTGACATGACCATGCAACGAAACGATGAAGTGAAGAATTGTCTGGAATTAGTATAGGCTATAACACCTTGTGTACTGTAGCCATGTATCATGTATATACAAATTTATTTTGGTCCAAACAAGGGAACACGTTTGTGTCATGTTGACACCATATTTAACTATTCTAAACACTTCATAATACTATATGTTCATTTCAAATTCTAAAAACGTTCAGAAAAGGCTTCCACATTATAGGACACAAGCTGGTGCTTCTGTTAAAAGCTGTATGCTGGGTAGTGGCCAATTGAAGCAATACTCAGGCAACATTTGTGTTTGCAAGGCAATCAATAATAATGTTGGTTTGTCAAATTCATTATTTTGAATATTAGTAATTACTATATTTTCAATATTAGTAATAAGGGCTACTATAACAAAACAAATCAGTTGGCCAACTTGGCCAACATAATATGCTTGTTTTGGTATTCAGCCAATGCACCATGCAGAAAAAGACGGTGCATTTTCTGTGTAGGAGAGTCTAACAAAATAATCTCCCCAGATTGGCCCGGTGATATTAGATCATAAAAGGAACTGCTAAAGAAGGATTAAACAAAACAAAACAAAACTAAATGTGTATGCACCTATTATTTGTTCAGATAGGATATAACATATAGAAGCAAGGACCTGTTTGGGGGATGGGGTTAGGTGTGAGACCGAAAATAGACGATCTGCAGGCTCACAACGCACGGCATCGCAACGCGGTTGTGAGCTTGGCAGCTTGCAGATCGACCATTTTCGTCTTGAATGCGTTGGTGCACTGTCACATCGTCATCATCATAAACCCACAACACTTACTTCCCCACGAAGTTCTCCAGCACCGAGCTCTTCCCTGCACTCTGCCCGCCGACCACAGCGATCTGAGGCAGGTCCAGGCTGGCATTTTCACCGATGGAAGAGAACGCATCCTGCATTCGGTTCACCAGAGGAATCAGATCTTCCATTCCCCGGTTCCCCATCCTTGCGACGAGGTGAGAAGAAGTCGCTTCTTCTGCTTCTTCTTGTTCTTCTCAGAATATAAATTAAGGGTTACACGCCGTGTGTCGCCAGCTTCTTGTCACTTAATAATAGGCAGCGTATATTACGTTTTTTTGTTTACGTCCTCATGTATTACGTCTCCTAGGTGGGCTATTCCTCATTGGTATTTATTATGCTGCCTCCTCTCGGCTGTACCACCGCGCACCCGAGTGGATGGATGGAGAGATCATCTCCCTTTCTCAGGAGAGAATCACATCCCTGGCTGCAGTTACGTGTTAACGCCGCTCGGCGGTGCATGCGTCTCTGTTGTGACCAAGCAATAAGTTACCCTACCCGCTAAACTTTATGACTCTGGGCTTTAATTTACAAATTACAATTGAATTTAGGCATAGCAGAGCAGACGCTCTTAATCCAGAGCGATTTACATTAAACTTGAACAAAAACATAGGATCCTATGGATCCTATGGATAATGGATCTATCCATGGTGCTGAAATTAACAGATAGGGCGGGCATTCAAGAGAGCAGGGTGACCTGACCACCAGCAACCGTTTTGTTCTCATTCAAAACTAATTCAACCTGGACCGTGCCTCGCTAAAAAATAAAATAAAATAAAATAAAATACCTTGCACGAACCATAGCAAAATATTGGTACTATACTAGTAGGTCCGTATTGACCATACTGTTAATGGTATGTACAGTAACAGGACGGCCTGGACGGCCTAAACTTAAACGGCACTAAATTTAAATTAAAACTCATTTTTAGATTTCTAATTGGTCGGGGACTCTGTCTATCATTCTTCTGTCCCTACAGTTCCTCGAATCAAGTGTACTTGTCTGGGATCAATTTACTTTATAGGCTAGAAATCCGGTCTAGACCGGATACGGACACGGCCTGTGTGCATGCATGCGTTCTTATGTATGACAAGTGACCGGATACAGTAGGCGGGCATTAGACCTGATATGAGCATTGAGCAGTAAATAGAAACCCAGTGACGCTTCTCCACCAGCGTTGCCATGTCTGCTTATTATAAGCGACCGTGTGCTTGTTTTCTGTAAAGTAAATTGTTTGTAAATATTACAGTAGTACAACTAGTTGACTAGTTGTGGCGTTTTGGGGGGTTGTTTCTAAAGTCACTGTACCTGTAGTTATTTATTGTGGGCTTGTTTAAACCAGTGATTCTCAAACATTTTCATGTCAACTTGTCAAAGACTCCATAAATAATTATGTATAGTATTTGTCTGTGCATAATCTGAAAATATTGTATGCCTGTGACAAGAATTGTGATTTATTTATTTATTTATTTATTTATTTATTTATTTATTTATTTATTTATTTATTTATTTATTTATTTATTTATTTATTTATTTATTTATGTTAAAGAATATTCAAAAGAATATTCTAGCCTAGTCGCTTCTTTTTGGGGCATGTTTTCATAGACCTGATTGCTTGTTTCTCTCGGAAAACCTGGCAAGTAACACTGTTCTCGACGCGAGGTTAGATTATGTAGTTTGTAACGCTACAGTCTGCAGCGCGAGACTGCATGGAACCTACTTATATATTAATCTAGTGTGTGTGTCGTTGTCATTCACCCGTATTATTATAACGTTATACCTCCGTGCGCGTTTCGGTTTCCCGGTTTGGAAATTAACTGTAAGTAAAGTAGCACCGCCGGTTCATTGTGGAAAGTTCAAGTTGTGCAACTTCACTTCGCTTTTTTTTTTGTGTGTTATGCTAAATGTTGTTAGCCACAGTCGGCTAAACTTAGCATGGCAAGTGCAGCAGGCAGAGAGAGCAGCAGGTCATGTTATTATAGCTACTACAGTAAAACACAATGGGACATCATCCAGGCGAAAACGTACTAACTGTAGCCTACACCTTTATCTAAATGCTAGTTAAAAAAAACAAAACAAATATGCTATGAGTAGGCTACATGAATAATATATTAATCCAAAAATATATGGTGTTAAATATTCACGAAGGGCACAGTTTGAGTTTATTGGAAGAATGTAACACAGAAGCAGCTGCAGCTAATTCAATGAATGCATATTATTAATGGCGTTAATAATAATAATACTAATAATATAAAAGTTAATTTCAGCAGCTATCCACGTTGAGTCTAGACAGTAACACAAATTAATTTTATTTTGAAGGCAACAGCGACCAGCTATTTCATGCGTTCATAATGTTTAGTTTTTGGAATATTCTGTGAATGCAATAAATGCATGTGTTCATTGATCGCAGCCGCAGCAATAAAGCAAGACGCATGATTCTATAAACTAACGTTTCCTAAAAGCGAAGAGGAACAATGCTGAAAATGTTCGTGTTGACCACCAGCTGAACGCGTCGATCGGTTGCCAACAGAATTTCTGCCGTTGTCAGCGGCTGGCTGTCTGCTGACTGACACGGACCTGTTGTATGTATGTATGTGAGATGGACGGACGGACGCGCGCTGTTTTTCAATGTTTATGACAGTAATGACACACAATTGATCGGAGCAGATTTTTCAACCACCATATTGCCCGTTTTTTCTGACAGAACCATCACTCTGAAGAGCAAGTGTCCGGCGGCTACTTCTACGGTTCGGATCTGACAAGACAGTAGTTGCTGTTACAGCAGGATGTTCAATCCGCACAATCTCCACCAGCAACAGCAGCAGCAGCATCAACAGCATCAGCAGTTCCAGCAACACCTGCGGCAGCTCCAACATCTCTTCCAACAACAGCCGCCTCCTCCTCCTCCTCCTCCGCCACAGCAGCCTCCGTCGGGGCACCATGTTCCCCATCCGCACCCCCACCACCACCACCACCAGCACCACCAAGTCCACCAGGCACAGCGGTAAGAGCATGAACTCTACGTCGTGGATCAGCAAGCAAAGGCCCATTGTTGTCAGGAACTAGGAAGAGGTCATTTAACACAGTGATGATCACCAAACCTTTTCATTTGAAGGACTCCCAGTTTGATATGCATTAGGCCACTGACCTTTTATTTGTTTGTTTTGATTGGTGTTATTGTTGTTGTTTGGGACTGGGACCCAAATCTGCACCTCAGTGTCAGTTTAATTCTGAGAGAGTGTAGTTAAGTTATGGAAGTTAAATTGGAAACATTTGGCTCCAATAATTTGTAGCCTATACACTCAGGCCTATAAAGGTTTTGCTGTGGAGTGGGGACCCCCTGGAACTCCCTCAAGGACTCCTGGGAGTCTGGACCCCACATTGAGAACCACTGATATGACAAGTTACCATATTGATTTGTTTTGTATATGTACAGTACAGTATGAGCTGCTATATATATTTTCTTCCTGAACATTTGTCATAGTATTAGTTGCTGGGGGGAAAAAGCAAATACACCTGTGTGCTTGTGGTGTTGTTAGGGCCATGCCTGTGGCTCCACAGGCTCCCCCTGCTCCCAGGATGGTCAACCTGTGCCAGGCCACCCAGACCACCATCATCGGCCCGAACCACCACATGCTACAGGGCAACATGCTAATGATGCAACGCATGCAAGGTATGGTTCTCCTAGTAAGGGCAAGGTTCTCCTAGTAATAATAACACTTTACTTCAAGGACAGGTCTATAATGCATGCATCATAATCATATTTATAGTGCATTGTAATGCACTTATAACTAAGGCTCCATAATCCTCGTTATAAATGTTTATATATGATCACGATGACTTAAAACACGGTTTATGAAGCATTATGTAAGTGCTGGTCATAATGCATTATAAGTAGGGATGTGCCGATGAGAAATCTTGGCCGATCTCGATATCCGATATAATTAATCGGTGTCTGTAAAGACAGACCGATTAATGGGGCCGATTAATTAATTCGGCCAAATTGATACCGATTACCGATAGCGATTCATCTAAAAATAACTAAAATCGTCCGATACCGATGTGTTTGCCGATTAATCTCCCATCACTAATTATAAGTTAAGCGGAACTGCAAAGAGCACAACAGCTTAAGTCAGTTACTGTATAAAAACACTAACTGATGATTATAATAATAAATAAACCTCCTGTGTCCTCAGGAATTCTGTCCTCAAAACCTGTCTATGCTGCCCCGTTCTCCTCAGTGGCTGATCTGCATTGACCATTAGCATATGCACAAAATAACAACACCCATTTTGTACTTTCCCAATATGTAAGGTGTTTATTAGCGTTTTAATGTAACACCAGAGTTTCAAATTTTGTGGCTATGGGATTTGTCCACACTGCGTTTTATGAGCGGGAGGGTGCATTGGATATCATCTCCATAGCACACGGAATGCAGATTCTCACATGCAATATTTTACTCCAGGTTGTGTTGGCACACATACTAGCTCAAACAAACAGCACATCAACTTCAAATGGTTGTGGGAGTGACGCGGCCGCGTGTGATCTGATCTGGAAAACCGATTCTCTTTTATGATCCGGCTGCACCGCCTAAATGAGGTCAATTAGATAAATAGTATGATGTCGCTTCGCAGCTTTGTGAAATTGTGACAGGCCCAGAGTTAAGTGACTGAGGTGCCTCATGTCGAGAAACAAGTCATGTCATTTAACCCAGACCTGAAGACGATTCTACAAATGCCTTCTAAAACCGACAGTTTTCTGAAAAACCTATGTTTCTTTGTCAGTGGTGTTCAAACTATTTCATGTCAAGGAGCTCCAGAATTATCTGTATTTGGCTGCAGACGCCAAACTGAAAATATGTAGTTCCAACTGACCTCCCAGAAGCAAATATTCGAGTTAATAATGTTTACTGTGACAGAATATTCAATTATTTGTGCCACATTGTCGCGATTTTTCAAAAATAGCAGATCTACAAGCTCATAGCGCATCCACAAGCTATGAGCTTGTACATCTGCCGTTTTTCAATAGCTTAAGTGTAACATAATGCTTAAAACACCAAAAGGGGTTCCCGTTCTGAATGGGTTTTAAATTAGTGCAGGGGGGACGGTTGGAAATCTACACGCTGCAACGGTACCCCCTAGGCATGGCGTGTGCCATAAATTATGAAAGCTGTGATGCTATTCACTATAACACATGATCTTAAAGTCTTCTATGTATGCAATGCATATTTGATTTTATATTATATTGTGAATAAAACATTGACATTAGGGTTTGAAGAAGGGTAATTTCTGACTATTTAAGCCCATGAAACCTAGCAGATCTACCAGCTTAGCTCATAACGTGCCACTTACACAAACAGATCGGCTATTTTCGGTGAAGTTCAAGTGGTTAATTCTTAGCTGCTATGTTGCAGGCAATTTATTCATACGTTTGTTCATTAATTCATTTCTGTTGGCTGTTGCACCTTGCCCTCGTCATCAAGCTCACAGAGCTACAATAAAATCACCATCATTACATAATGTTTGACCAAAGATATGGCAGTGATAAGGCTTTAAAGATTGTATAAAATCATACCCCCCCACACCAACAAAGGAAAAAAAATGACATTGAATCATTGATTATGATTACAATATTCAGCAATCGGGATTATAAACATACAGTAGTCAAAATCGTGCAGCCCTATTATGTTGTGGCAAATAACGTGGCTCTCACCAACAAGATTGCTTGATCAGATTCAGAACCAATTGTTGAATGTGTTCTTTTTTTAAATGCTGACCGATGCTAACTTCATTATAGGAGAGGCAGGCCTTGCTCAAATTACATGCTAAAGGATTTACAACCAGGAAACACATGTTATTTACTGCTGTCGTTCTTCCTGCGCTTTTATGCACTTGTATTTCGATTTTAATCGAGGTCTCCCTTCCTCGGTCCACCATCCAGGTAGCGTGCGGGGCTTCGCGATGGCGGGACAGCAGCACTACCGTCAGTTGATGCAGGGCTTTGCTGCAGGGCCCCGGAATTCCATACTGGGACCAGTTCCCATGGGTGTGTCCCTCAAGCCCCCCATGATGGGTTTCCCACCCGCTCGTCCACACTTCCACCCCCGTGGCGGCCGCTACTACCCTAACACCAACCCCAACCCCCCCAATGCCACGGTAATTACTGGAGGACCATTAATGTTTTGCTTGTCCATTCAATAGACTGTATGGCATTTCACCCACTGTTCAACCTACCTAATTTTGTACTGTTGGGCAGAAACCCTGTATTTCAACATTACGTCTTTTGTTAAAATAATAATAATTATTATTTTGTGGTGCAGTACAAGCTGTTTTGAAATTACAGTTGACAAATGTATTTACGTTTGAGTAGTCTCGCGTTGCCAGACGGCAGACTGTTTCAAAATGCTTCCATCATACAGTCTGGAGCAATGGAAAACCTAGCCTGAGTAAAATAATTTATAAAGCGGAAGTGGAGCCTCCTCCCTTTTCTTGCTTAGCAGCAAGGTTAGGAAATAAAATAAAATAAATGTAAAGATTGTTGAATAGTTGTCTGGCTACACGAGACTAATGTTTGAGGGGTCCTCTGACATTTTAGTCCAAGTTTGGGGTGGATTTATGGCTTAGCCTTAGTTCCAAGGGGGCCGCCACCTAATACCGTGACAAGAATTGGCGGATCACAGATAAACGTGGCCATCAGTGATGTCAAATGGGTATAAACTAGCCACGTCATTGTTGACATATCCATAATCCTTTTTTAATCTGTCTCTGTGTGTATAGCCTGCTGACTTCCTGTCTGCTTGGCAGGCAGCGGACAGGAAGAGGGACAGCGAGCACAGGGCAGCAGGAAATACAGATGGCCAACCTGCAGCCACCGCTACCAATGGCACCGTGGCTGAGGGTGGAACAGGTATGGCAGAGGCACGCTCAGTCGGCGGTTTTCAGGTTTATGTACCTCAGGACTAAGCATGACTTGTCGACGTGATTATGCCCATGTTTACTTTTAAAGCACACTGGTGATGGGTGAGAGGAAAATAATGTAAATGTGTGGAATATATGGGACATGTATCTTATCCCCTTTTGTTAAACGAGTATGTGAAAATGCATTGACGGTCGTATGGAACCTACAGGTGGGGTACCATCAAACACAGAGGAACGCACACAGGCATCTGCAGAGCCAACAGAGGAGCCTGTGGTCAAGAAGCAGAGAACCGATGGGTATGGGCACTCATCATGACTGCCATCTTCTTTTCTTTATTTGATTGTCCTTTTATCCTATGTATTCAGACTGGATGGATCAAATTATATGTCAGTCAAATAATCATTATGACTGAACATAAATATTCGTGGCTTTGTCCATTCATCTTTGTCCTAATCTCTCTTTCTTCCACCATGCAGGATAGAGGAGTCCTCTGAAAAGACCACCATTGCGACTGATGACAAAGTTATCATCATACCTGAAAAGACCACCATTGGGACTGATGACAAAGTTATCATCATACCAGAGTGTGACAACGCTACAGAGGATAGCCCATCTGATGGTAAGAACACAGGCAAACAAAAACCTGGTTGGCTTATAATAGGCAATAGTTACCTTTTTTTTTCTTCTTAAATTAGTTTCCTCCATTTTGTCTATGTGCTGTCCTTGTGTTGGTGTCTGTTGGCTTGTACACGGTAGTTCTGCAGGAGTCTAGCCATCTAGAAGAACATCTGTTTGTCTGTGTGTCAGTGTTTATCTCACAAATATATGGACCGATCGGTGCCAAATGGATCCTGCCAGTAGGCGACAGAAGTACCGTAGTTTTATCCGTTTTTGAAATATGCGACTTCAAATGTAGGTTTTTAGAACGATAATATTTTAATACTTTACCATGAAACACACACGGGGCTGAAAATAAATCATCTATAGTGATGATTAGAAAGTATGCCATCTTCCCTGGTCACTTTGTTCCTTTTCATAAACACTGTGCTTCACATGTGAAACATTTATTGCTGTAGTTTAAAACATTTATTGCTGCCCATAAGTGGCAATTGTAAACAATTACCCAGGTAAGAAGGCAGACAGTTAACTCATCGTTCATTATGTACAGTAATGTTGCATCTAATTGTGTGTATGGTTTGCTCTATCTCCAGACTGCATCCTTATCGAGGCAGGGGGGTCCATAGCAGTATCTGGTGCTGCGGAGGAGCTTGAGGAGAGCAGAACTGCTGAGGTAGAGGTCAACAAACCACACTGGGCTTTCAAGTGGTTCTCAAACATTTTCATGTCAAGTTCCCCAAACTGTTCCATATTACAGTTGCCTGGTCCCCGCTGGCCATGATTCACCATTCACATGGCCTTGATTCTTCTGCACCCGGTATGCAGCATTCACACTACCACATCTGCCAAGGGGTCCCGAGTGCGCATCCGGGACCATAGTGTGAATCTGCCCTTATTTGCCCACAGACCTCCATTTCAAAATATATTACAGACCCATAAGGGTCCATTTGGCTATCATTAACTATCATTTAGCTGGGGACTCCCTGGAACTCCCTCAAGGACCCCTGGGGGTCCCCGGACCCCACTTTGAGAACCACTGTTCTAGTCTCAACGTATGCAATGCAGTATGTTTTTTGTGATCAAGTTTTTATTTCATTTTTGAGAGAAAAAGGGGTTGATTTAAGTTTTTCTAATGCTGTAGATAAGATGTCGAGTGTGTTTTCTTGTGCCCCATTGGATCGGGCTATAGAAAGTTCCAGTGAGATCATGTCCATTAGTGAGAGGATCCATTGTGAAATCTCAAGCTTGTGGGGAGGTTTCCATCTTAGGACCAGTAGTCTCTTTGCAGCTGTCAGCCCTAACAGTATGAGTCTTCTACATGGCATTGTCAACCTAATCGCTTCACATTAAAATATTAGGCAAGAGGGGAATGCTAGTTCCCATTAATAATTCAAAATGAGGTATGCAATGCAGTATGTGATCATTTATAGGAGGAACAAATGTATAATGGATAAGTTAAGTTGAAAATGTTAACATTGTCTTGCAACAGCTGATAGACACTGGTGTGACCGGCCGGTCACCATCTGATAAGCAGCATGAGGAAAGCAATACTGTAGACTCGGAGGAGGCCCCAGAAGACGAAGAGGCCTTATTAGCGTCAGAAGATAGCGAGGAGGATGGCATGGAGGAGACTGTTGAGGAACCCAAGGAGACTATTGAGGAACCCAAGGAGGAAACGGTTGTGGAACCCATGGAGAAGAAAACGATTGAGGAACCCAAGGAGACTATTGAGGAACCCAAGGAGAAAACGGTTGAGGAACCTATGGAGAAGACGACGATTGAGGAACCCAAGGAGACTATCGAGGGACCCAAGCAGAAGACTGTCGTGGAACCCACGCAAAAGACTGTCGTGGAACCCACGCAAAAGACTGTCGTGGAAGCCAAGGAGAAGACTGCAGAGGAAGCTAAGGAATTCTACTGCTACCTTTGCAGTATTACCTGTCACAACCAGCAGGTATGTTGAACATACACGCAAACCGGTGAACTGACCTGTACACTAACATAAAATAATAATAATAATAATAAGTAGAAGAATGTTTACATGCCTGGACAATAAACCGATTAATGTTCTGATCTAATGACATCTGGTGATGGGAAATAGTGCACATGATAGATGAAGGTATATTTTCAAACTGTTTTATATTTATATACTGTATATATATGCACGCATGCACACCCCAATGTCCAATAAAATGGGTGCTGAATGCCAAAAACATATCATGATTCATGATTAGAGAAGAAAGATCTGCACGACTGCACACCAAATAGCAGCCATTAAGAGGATTTAATTTAATGCCATGACGTGACATTTCGTGCAACAAGCAAGAGAACTCGGGCTGAATAGCGGTCATAAAATATTTTGTAATGAGGACTAAGACTATGGGGATTTAATATGGCGACGTTCTGTCTATACAAGAAGTCTGAGGAAGAGCTTATTGCTCATCATTGCATTAAATAAAATCCCGCTGTTGTGTGTGGATCTTCGTGCTCTAATCTGCAATTCAAACTAGGAACACATTTTTTCCCGTATTCTAGTGTTTTGGTAATTTTGTCTATGAATAGAATACAATATATTGACAGTTGACATGTTGACAGTTTCTAATATTAACCATGCCTAAGCTCATGAGCCCAATTATATTTATATATCTGATATAGAGCGTATTTCCGAACACACCCATTGTCTTATGTCTTATGTGTGCCTATGAGGAGTGCCAATTCCCCAGGTAGCTGCTGGACGGCACCAGTTTCATTTTGTGCACACAAATATGAACCCATGTTCACTAGCAATGCAGTTTATCAAACATATTAAATACTCTCACTTTTGTTGGGCACAGAACACAGATACGCAGACACACACTGCCCAGTAGTGCTGTCAGTTTTCCTCTATAATCCTATTCTGACTTTTATGTGTCGCGCCTGTGACACATTGTGAGCTTGTAGATCGTCCATTTGCGGCTAATGTTCCTCCAAGAAAGAATATGGATGCTGGGGTTAAAGTAGTTAATCCCTGGTGGTTATACTGTAAACAGGACTATAGATTAATTTAAAAAGACTATAGCACAAGTTGAATCTCAATTACAATATTGGCCTATAGTCCGTCTAAATCACATTTTAGATATTTTCCCCCAAATGTTCATGCCCATTTAAGACAAAGTAGACACTGAAGCATTCCAGGGATACCTTTTTTCGACTGTCCGAGTAGAATAGCGTGCAAGAGCGCAGGAAATAAAAATAGCTTTGGTCTGACCAAGCTTGAATTTTCCAAGCATTCCTTAAGTTCGATCACTTGATGTGAAAAGATTACAGGATTTTACTGAATTGTTGTTCTTTTGGTGTTTGAATTTGCATTGATCTTCGCTATCACAAATTCCTGGAGAGGCTGCTATTTGTGTGTGTGTGTGCGTTTAGGCAGAGAAAGACGAGGACAAGTTGATGTGGGTTCTTTGCCGTTTAACCTCAAGCAAGCATGTCTTAACCTCAAGGTTCTTTTGTTATTTCCCTTCTGTGTTTGTGTAAAGAATTTCCAGGAACATATGATTGGCTTGTCCCACCAACAGAGGATGATGGAGACTCAGCACATGAGCAATACCTGCCTGGTCACACTGTTGCCTCATGTCCAGGAGTCTCTGCGGGGAGCGTGCAAAGATGGGTTGGTGTCATGCACGCATACTTAATCTCATTTGAAGACAGAATTTTCCTTACACCCGACACCCCAAGATGAATTGATCCTCAGTATGTTTTGAGAATGAGCTGTCAAATGTACATACATACATTTTACAGCAGCTAACTTGGGATTGGCCAAGGGGCATTTGGAGCAACGCCAATAAACACCAGTAAATCATCAGTAAAAGTATAATTCTGTGATACATTGTGGGCCAGTCCAGCTCGCGTTAAGTTGCCTGTGGCATCGGTCAACTTTGGTAAC
>OOFJ01109513.1:0-17414 GCA_900323375.1 Benthosema glaciale
TCTGGAAGGAACATTCACAAAATGCGCTGTGAGCTTATATAGATGCAAAGCTATTTTCCGCCAAGAGGTACCGAGCGTCGAGCGATAATATTATCACACAAAAATATGAAATGACACACACACACGCACACACGCACACTCGCACACACACACACACACGCACGCACGCACACACGCACGCACGCACGCACACACACACACACACACACACACACACACACACACACACACACACACACACACACACACACACAAACACACACACAACCACACACACACACACACACACACACACACCAGCAGGGGGAACTCAAGCCCCACAAAACAGGATTAATTGTGTTTTTCTTTTTACTGTGACGACGTCTTGCTCATATTGCCTTGCTTGCCTTGCAGAAGTTGAGGCTGAGCCCCTCCTATTGTGTATTTATTTCTTAGTGGTTTATATTCTGTGAAACGCGTGTATATGTACTTTTCTTGTAATTATGACGTCTAAACAAACCAAATCAAACCAAATGAAGCGGTAACTGGTAAACAGTATCGTACACGTTGTGATCTTGAACGCTCAACAACGATGACGACGCCCTGGTCTAAAAGACGTGATTGGTTGGATGTCCTGTCAGTCTCGTAGCTTCCTTGTCGACGAGAAGGAAATACGTGGGGAGGAGGGATCTTATTCCATCATGGCGGGATGCATGAAACAGATTAGCATCGTGACTGTTGAAAACATAAAGTTCGTAGTTTTGCTGTTGTTGCTTTTCTGTTTGCCCCAGAAATCGTGCCAGGCTACAGGTAAGGAGGCCCAACAATAGCGTACCACGTTACAAAGACTTTAACCGTATACTTATGTAACGAAATCATCTTTCACATGTCATGAAGCTAGCCTCTGATTCAAGACTATCATATCTGTATTTTATTATCGAGTCTGACTTTCGTAAAGAAAGTAGTAAAAGTCATACTCGATAAAATACATATAGACGCCCTTCTGTTATGAAGTCTCTGAACTTAGTCGTTTGTCATGATCATGATGTGCAGCCATGATTCTTTCTAGTGTTTGACTGTTTGTGTTGGGGAGCGCTCGTTCTAAATCAAAGTACTGCGTAATGAATTATGTGCAACACAACAGCAGGAGGTTGCGTTTTATTTAGCAGTAAACCACGTCCCATAGACCAGACGTATTATTATTACGGAATTACAGTATAGTTTCTCATATAAACTGCAGCAGAATGTGCCTTTCCATCTGGAACTTTCTCTAAATCAGAAACACAAATTACTGTTAATGACATCTTGGCATCTTCTTGAATCCTTGATATAAATGACTTCTTACAGGTTCCAAGCCTATAATTAATATCCAACATGATCAGAAGCTTGAAAGTTCAGTGTTTAGCTACACAGGGGCTAACCACTTCTGCTACATCAATTCCATTGTGCCTGGATGGAAACAAACGTGGACAAGAATTCAGGTATGTTATTGTTTGGAATGTTGATGTAGCACATATCTTTCTTTATAATTTACTGTACATCCAGTGTTGCTATATAACAACTCACCAATATAGCCATATAGGCTACAACTGCTTTCACTAAAGCTACTGTGTGAATTGTGAAATGAACTTCATGCCTGATGAACTGATGATCAAACATTTATGTCAGGTTGGAGTGTGGAGTTCAAAAGAGCTCAAGGTGATAGTTGCTGAAGATGAGGAGAAGCTTAAAGAACTGGAAAGCTTTGGTTTTTGGAGCACGGTGCAATGGTTATTGCATGAGCGTTCCAATGAAACCACCATCAACGTCAGCTTATTCAGCAAGAAGAGATGCTTTAAGGTTGAACCTGCGGATGGAAAAACGCAGTACACAGTGAAGCCCATCCGCAGTAAGTGCAGGAAAACATAAAAACTATCTTCCTAGTTTCAATTTTTTTGATAATTTGATAACCTTTTGATAATTCTTGTTTTATTACAGAGTTTGATATCTTTTTGTTTGCGGTATTTCTGGCTGGGGTGTTCTTGTTTGTGTTTGCAGACACACTCAGCAGGTAACCTTTGAATTTTCAAAATTCTATTATGTAATTGTTGAACCAGTATCCAATATTGTGGTCAGATGATATATTTTCAATTGCCTCCACTTTATTATTTGTTTCCTCTGAAAAGGAGTCTGTTATTTTATTACTCTACTGGTGTGGGCATTGGGTTGATTGCCTCCCTCCTCATTCTCATCTTCTTCATGTCACGCTTTTTGCCAAAGGTAAGAGCATTCAATCATTGCTCATTGATTTCCCTACACCTGTTGTGTCCATGTATATTCACTGATCCAGCTTTTGCAAGATGAAATAACGTTATCTTGGTGTCACGTTTTAATTGTTTTATATTTCTTGTCTCATCCTCGCACAGCAACGCGCTTTCTATGTGCTAGTATTCGGAGGGTGGTCATTCGCAGTTTATGTCATCCAGCTTGTAGTCCGGAACCTAAATGTGATTCTGCGAGAACACTGGCCCCTGGTTCTTGGTACGTACTAGTTATGAAAAGAACACTTATAGGTAGTGGCTTTAAAGGTAGCTTGGAAACTACAACTAGATTAATCTGCCAGTGCAAATGCAGGTTCCACACAGAGATTAACGCAGTGATACTGTATTTATCTGGAAAAAGTAAAATCAATAAATTAAAACTGGACAATTTTAAAAAACAGCAGCCTCACATACCGTATTTGAAGATGAATTATATTTGAAGATCGTTTTCAACAGGAAGAGGACGTGTAGTCATTTAAAAATTGTCTGAGGTGCTCAGAAAAGCCAGATTAGACTAGTGAATCGGTACCAAATATCAGAGACTGCCAAGTGCTTGTAGCATGTAAGTTACCCTCTCTAGGCCTACAGTGTGTTTGTCAGCAACAGGGACGACAGTACATATGGAGGGGGGGATTGGCAACGACTGAATTGGTTCCTCAGGTTGTACAATAATATCTTTCTGTGTTCCTCAGGTTATACAGCAGTGGTGGGGTTCATCAGTTTTGCTGTTTGTTACCGTTATGGTCCCCTAGAGGACAAGAGAAATATTAACATCCTCTCCTGGACCCTGCAGCTGTTTGGCCTGATTTTGATCTACGCAGGGATTCAGATTCAACCTGTGGCGTTGGCAATCATCGTGGCAGCTATATGTTCCAAGACTTTGGAGTACCCAGTATCATTGGCACTGTCGGCATGGCGGTACATATTTAGATAATCAGCAAAGATTGACTGGCAAAGTGTATTAAATAATTGTAACTAACTTCCATTTATTAAAAATTATGTCTACACTCTTTTGGTAGGCGAGTGATGAGTTGGCATTGTCAGGTTCATATTCTCAGGACCAGGAAAATGTCTACTTTTGGAAAGACTAAACATTCAAATTTTTAACTATTGCAGCTCATATAAAGATTTTCAGAGCACAACACAGACTCAAACTGAGCTATAGGTCTGTTGTGCAGGAAAATCAAACCATCTCTGCGTCTGCGCTGGAAGCCAGAACCACGTCGACTGCTCACTGAAGAAGAGTATCAGAGACAGGGCGAGGAGGAGACACGGCGAGCTCTGGAGGAGTTAAGAAAGTATTGTGCCAGTCCGGAGTTCAGCCCCTGGAAGACAGTGTCCAGGATTCAGTCTCCCAAAAGGTGGGGAAATGGCATTGACGATAATAAATAAGTTTGCTTGAAGTGCAATCGGTCATTTGAAAAAACGATGAAATGTTTCTTCATAATGAGTTCTCTCTTTGGGAATATTTTCAGCACCACTTGTTGCTGATTGCTAAACGCAACTTAACACATGGCACCGCCCTGCGGATTCAGTTAGACTACCTGTCTACCTCGTATTTTACTTAATATTGCAGATTTTTCTATTTCTTTTTATTCACTGATTCACCGTAACTGAAGGATATTATCCTATCTCCTTAACAGTGGCCCTCCCCCTGAGCCAAGCATTTCAGTCAAGGATGTAATGGACAAATAAAACCTTCAATAAAAATGTTCAGTTTCTATTGGTCATTCATGCACCCCAAATTACCCAATGTCAAACCGGTGCAGTTTCAATTTAGTTATGGCCAATTCATGCTCCAACAATCCTAGCATGTATATTGGCTATTATTTGACAAACTGTCGTACAAGTATAAATCAGGTGTTATGCGTTAATCAAAAATGTGCCTTTGTATCACCATTTTGCAATGTTAATGCCTAATGATGTTGCTGTGATGCCCAGGTTTGCAGATTTTGTGGAGGGCTCACTGCACTTGTTGCCAAATGAGGTGTCTGACCATGCACAGGAGTATGGTTTTGGAGGATCCTATTTTGAGGATGATCTTTTTGCAACTGATGAAGATGAGGAGGACGATATTAAGCCTTTCATGAACTCTACGGGATAAAGAACCACCCGCTGGTAGAATCCGCTGAAAGAACTTAACCAAAAACTAAATGGGTCAAATATAGCCCTTAATGAAAAGTGGTTGGAGAAAGACGTGTAATGGCTTTGCAAATTGCAAACTTGAGCAGTTGAGGCAAAAATAAACCACTTTTGATCGTCTTTAAGGCCAGTCCACACCAATGCAACTTCTTGCAACATGCAAGTTTGCAACCATCATCCCCAATGGCAGTTGTAAGAGTTGCATCGATGTGGACTGGCCTTAAAACAGTTGTTGCAGGGGTTGGTGCCGTCTGGCCTTTGGTCCAGAGTTTTTTTCTTTGAGTGTGTTGACCAGTACCACACTACAGATTATCCGTAGTGCATGTGTTTTAGTTTTTTGTACATGCCACATATGGCACCCATTTTCTGTGGGTTTGTTTATATGGATGAACGATTGCACTGTTTTTTGTGTGTTCTTGGAGACTAGTGTTATATAATTGAAGACTACTGTCTTAAGTATTTTTTTGTTTTTTGTTTTAAAGGTTGTACTTTTAAAAGTATGTAATTTGCATCTGGTACCCATTGTAAATATGTGAGTGAAATAAGCATTCAAATTTATTTTTATTTTCTCTCACAAAGGACACCAATAAAAATGAAAATATTTTTTGCTCACTTATTTAAAACTGCACCATTATATAGGATATAACTTTGGTATTGACAATTTTAACATGACCAACAAAACAAATCACAAGGTTTCTGGCTGCGCACCTACAGTATTTATAGTCCGGCAGTCGAGGTGTACAGGTGGGAAATTTGGTATATAGTCTTTTTTTAATTGGTCTAAAATATACATACATTCATGAATCCACTTGCTGACCGGCTGTGGGTATTGGGCAATTTCTTTTTATATAGGGGTTTCTCGTGACCCTCCATTAACATCCTATGGCAGGGGGAAAAAGGCAAAAATTACAAACTTTCATGCTTTTAAGTAGCGTCAAACTAGAGGGTTTTCATGATTCTGAATCCATTCCAAGCATTAGTTTTGCCCAAAAAACACTCCTTGGGCTAAAAACAGCCATAGACATGACATGTGATGAAGTCAGCACATTTGGGCAAGTGGCTATGGCTGTTTTTAGCCCAATTAATGTACAGTATTTACCACACAATGTGTGATTCAGGTTGGTTCAAAGAAGTTCATATTTATTCTGGATACCTGAAAGCAAGATATTCAGAAACGAACTGAATCAGCCTTGGTCAAAATTAAGGATAGAAATACAATTCAATTTGTACTCTTTGGAATGTTTAAGACAAAGCATTCAATCTTTTATCTTGTACAGTATGTGTCAAGTGGATTGTAAGTAAGCCTTGTCGAGTCCAGGGCCATGAGGCCCATAGTGCAGGAGCCTATCTCCTGTTTCTGTAGCATGAGGCAGCTTGATGTACAAGTACTCCCGGTGGACATGACGCTAGTATGTCGCAGGGACTTACCCCCAATCCAACCCTTGATGCTGAGTGCCAAGCAGGGGGAGTCCCATTTTTAGTCTTTATGACCCGGCTGTGACTATAACCACAAGGCCACTGAGCTGAAAGTGGATTGGGAGGGGGGCTAATGTCAAACAGCCACGTGAATAAGCATACAGTAGGCAGGACATACATCAAAATATTGGCCTGCAGATGAACAGAGCTGACTAAAAAGCAGTTGAAATAGTCGTTTCTCGTATTCTGTTTGTTTTGAGTCAGTTATCTGGAATGTGTAAGGGAAAGCAGTGAAGCACTGTATAAAGCCCAGTCTTATTGTGTACATATCATTTGGTGTACTTTGTCCTGTAAATTATATTGGATTCCAAGAAATCTCGGAATCTATGAAAAATTACAGATGCACGATCAATCTCCTTTTATCTCTCCTTCAAGGCTGTCTTCCCAGAAGTGAAACCATTTGTTTATCATGCTTAGAAAAGTATCGACTTTTTATGCTTTCCATCATGAATCATTTTCTGCAACACAGGCCTATTTTGCCACTACATAGGCCAATTTCTACTCTACAGTGTCATTGGATATTTAGTTGACTTGTCACCTGCATTATCCTTTAAGATTTCTTTTCACACTGACATTTAGTTTTTACAGTCTGATCCCCTATGCCTTCTGTATCGTTTTGTCAACACCGTAATCGACAGTGGGTAAAGAAAAATGCAAATATTTGTAATTCCTACATAGTGGAATCGAGTCCCTATTTATTTCATATCATGTTTCAAACAGATTATTTGCATGATCTACCCAGGTACATGGATTGGCAGGTAGGACACCATAGTCAAATTAACATGTTCCCTGTGCTTTTCCCCCCAAAACATGAATCAGACTGGGAAAGGTGGAATCCCTTGCATAGTTGAACATATTACCACTGAGATATCCCCTCATTGAGGCATCATGTAAAGTGCCTGGAGTTCCCAGTCCCCACAGCTCAGAACCTGGACCACAGTTAGAATGCTTTCATGGTTCCCTTGCAAACTGCCACTGAAAGGTTTGTGACCAAAGGTGTTGACTGACCAGCCAACTGATCAGCATAAAACTTATGGTTGTGTGAGAAATCCTGTCAATTGAGTAGATAATGATGCTGCATGCAGGTTATTCTTTAATAACTTTTGTACTACTAGGAAAGACCAGGATTACATTTGATCACATAATCTGCATAGTTTTGTTTTACTGTAAAAGGCATTAGGGGGCTTGCGATATTTAATTCTGTCATCCATGTATACATGTTGAATGTAATCTTAAAGAACATGGAAGGAAATTGTGACTTGTAGGTCTTGGATACTAGTCTAGTACACTGCCGTAATGCATGTAATCTCAGATTCTTATGTACTGGCACAAAACAAAAACTCACAATTTAAAAAAACTAAATTCTACATTCGAGACGAGGGAATGTTGATATTTTCAAGGCATAAAATAATCTATAAAACATCTGTTTTAAAGACATGCAATTTACACTTTTTTTTTCTCCAAGAAAGCAACACATACAACTGTACAGTCTCATCAGAAAGATAGCTAGTCCAGTGTCTCACCACTTACCGGTACAAACAAAACATACATGAGGAATGTCCATAAGTGAAAAATGAAGTAACAAATTATTCAGTAACCTACATAATCAAGTTCAGTGCATTTTGGTTCATTTGTTTCAAGCCACGAATGGTAGCACGAACTGTTACCTTCATATACCATACATACGCTTCCCTCATACAGTCTGTACAGTTGAGACATGAAATTGCCTCTCTTCTCCTCAACCATGAAACCCGAGTTGTGTAGGTCACTGAAGCCTAAAGCTGAACTCCAGTTCCATTGTGTCAGTATTTGTTGATCCCAAAGATCCGTACTCCATGGAACTGGGGCAATTTTGGGAGGACGACACTGAGGAGGGAGCTTGTGTTGATTAGGAAGTGAGTGGCATCATATTTTGTGTAGAAACTGGCAAGAATATACCTGGAGGAGAGTGAGAATTAAATTATGTAGACATATTTGGAAGACAAAAAATGTAGGACACTGGATTTCACTATTCAGCAAGCAAACTTACAGCACGATGGGTGAGATAGTGAGGAATTTCCGAGAGGACGTGAATTGGATGCCATAGTCCATCTGTTCCCAGTGTGTCAGAAGACGAGCTTTACCTTGGTCTGGTGTCTCAAAGGGAGTACCTTTGACCGTGTGTAAAAACAAGTACATCACCTGTAGAACCCACAGATATGCATACTGTTAGCTAATGCAGGAAATGTATCAGTCAACAATAATGTCAGAACACAACCTGACAAAAATCTAAAAGAGTCATATACAGTCTGCCTACTTGCCCTACAAGATCTCGCTCTACACAGCTGATTCAAATGAATGATCAATGCTTATTATCAAGCACCCAAGTCACTTAACAAGCCATGTAATCCCCACTGAAATTCAGGTGTGATGCCCAAAATTCACGCAAGGCCTCATTGTTCTACTACAGTGAGATATCACTTAAACCAGAATACCATCTCTGGTAGTCTTTTAAACAATAATTTAGTGCTTTACAACAACTTTTACTGACCAGATTATGGATTACATTAGTGAGGGTCCAAACAATTGGTACAGTGAAGAATGGAATGCTGAGGAGGACTATGTGCAACACGACGGTCAGCAGCAGGTATGTCAGCCATATGCCTCTGCTGTTCATCACTCTTGTGTTGGGGTTCACCTCGCTGTGAGCTACACCCACATTCATCCTGAGAAAAAGAAATTAAGCAATGCAAATATTAAAGCTCCAGTCCATCTTCATTTGATATGAGAACTTTATAAAATGTTGCAGCAGCTAGATGTAGTACCTGTCCAAGTGTCCAACCTAGCCCACTAATTTGTACACTTTTTTTTTTTTTTAAATTAAGCTTAAACAGGTTTTAAGAAAAAACACAAGTAACGAGCCTATCAATGATCTGCAGCTACTCAGTCATGGACATATTTCTTTTCCAAAGGGTCAAACAGCAGTCTAGACTACAGTCACATAATTTAAGTGTGAAAGACACGAGTCGTAATTAGATGGCATAGTTTTCTTAATTGTGGTATCCAATGCCAAATAAGAATTTGACATCTGTTTAGCCGCAAGCAATTTAGATGCTATCTGTATGAAGTCTCATTCCACTGACGGCTCATTCATGAAACGGAAGTCCTGTCAGATTGTATTAAACAATCATAAACTCTTCCAATAATGTACCCATACAGATAACTTGGTTTATCCTTTGTCTCTGTCAAGTCTTTGTTTCATAAAAGTCCATAAGACCTATTATAAGCAACTTTCTTTCAATAGATTCTGTGCAGTGGTTATCTTTTGTTATGTTTGTGTTTATGATCTTGTTGGAAATCACTCCTGCATACCACCTGTTTAGAATTTGCACGTATGCCAGGACGCAGCAGGACGTGTTATTGAAAGCGAGAAAAAAATAATTGGACAGAAAGTTGCTCATACTATGCAAACAAAAACTTGACAGGCACAGAGGATAATCCTTTAATACAACCAGATATGACTTTTCTGCTTCCTTGGGAAATGGAGCAATGAAATTGTAAAACGTTCCAAAATTCATGCATGACATAAGACAAGGCATTTATGCCCATCTCATCAACAGGAAGGAAGAAAAGCACAACAATAAATATGATAACATAAACTTCATCTATTGTAGGCTTTCATGTGAGGGAAGTAAGGATGCATTGTACAAACAGTGGCTCTTTGGTATTAAGATGAGGCATTTATGAACTGATCTCACTTCAAAACAAACAGGAAAACACAACAATAAAAGTCAATGACAACATAAAGCTAATCGAAACTGTCATCATGATAGGAAGGAAGTTGTTTAATTTATGGCTTTCATGTAAAGGGAAGTAATGATGCAGGACATTAGGTCATACTTGGCAACAGTGGCTCTTTAGTTTTACCAAAAAAGTAACGGGAACATGGATTTTTACAGAACCATTACCATTACTCGACTAACTTCTCCTTAACACATGGGCATATTATAAGACACCGCCCGACTGGAATGCCGTGTGTGGCAAAACGTGCGCAACCACAACTCCAAAAACCTCCCTACAGCACAACATGTCTATTCTACTGCAGTCTGCAGCAATCCACGTCACTAGAAAGAAACTCAAAATGTTGGTAATGCAGTTCCAAGTCGCGAACTGCCAAAACGTTTCAACATATACCTAGCGAGTTAATTTAACGGGGTATCCGGGACCGGGATGCTCGCTAACGGCGATCGTTTGCTCGCACGCACGCTACAATTAAAATTGCATTATAATATATGACGTGTTAGCATCTACCTCTGTTGACCAATGTTATGACACTTAAAGAGCAGGTTTAGATACACTGGAGACACAACGGAGACGTTTTCGTTTAACTCCGACAATCAAGTTTAAACACTTTAGATCCAACTTTTCATTTGCAACATACTCTGATACTCACCTTCCTGTTTATGCTGCTGACCAGGAAATCCCTGTGTGGTTGACCACGCCCTCTATTGGCTAAACCAGGGGTTCTCAAAGTGTGGTCCAGAGACCCCCGTGGGTCCTTAAGGTGGCTCAGGGGGTCCCCAGCGAAATGAGTTAGCTTGGCTTAAAAATCAGTTTAACCACTTTAACCCTAGTTTAAGAGAAATCCTATTATCCTGGAGGGGAGAAAAAAAGAATACATATGGGCCTGATTTATTGAAATATTATAGTTTGGAGAATTACAGTACATTTCAAGCACAACTCAAATACAAGCCTATTGTTGAAACATTTTAACAATGCCTATACACACTTGGCGGTCCCTGGTAGCCTGGAAACCAGTGTGATATTGGATTAGTCTGGCCAGGCTATAGGTCCCTGGCAGTCCCTGCCAGGCAACAGCTGTCACACTGTTGACTATTGGTACTGAGGGGTATAGGGTCCTTGACATATGCCATACATGGGTCTAAATTTCAGTGGTCAAGTAAGCAGGCCACCCCAACCCCAATTTATATTGTTTTATTACAAGGCCTGGTTGAATGCTTTATTACCTATAGTCACCCAATTGCAGATTTAGATGATTGATAATCGATCAAATTATTAATCAAACATCTTCAGGAGTCAATTAGATGTGATTCTGATGGGACATTAGCCTATGAGTCTTTTTTTTATTATACTTTTGCTACTTTAGGTACATTTTGATGCTGATACTTTTGTATAGCGTTTGAATACAGGACCTTTAGGTTATACTTGCACAGGCTTATACATTGTGGGATTGATGCCTTTACTTGAGTTCAAAATCGCAGATTCTTGCACCAGTGCCTGCACTGCCCATAAGATGATGAAATATAATGTCAAATCAAAAGGCACATTTTGCACTGGAATCATTATACAACTCACTGTAAATTCAACTGAAATAAATTGCCATTTCTCTATATATGCGTGACTGAACACGTGCGTGTGGACTGGAGGAGGGAGGGCATGGTCACATACAGCCCTAAATAATATACCGGTAGGATACTTCCAATGATTCTGAATGACCCTCTCAATCACCAGTGCATTTTGCTACAAAACGAATCGCAGAACAATATGGCACAACAAACACATTATGAATATTACTTTGAAAATTATTAATAATTATAATTTAAAGGGAACTATCGTGTCTGCATGCTATACATTGAGGCGGCACATGCGGGAAGCTGTGATCTCCCATATGGCAGGGATGTTTTAGGAAAGCACAACTTCCTTCTTCTTCAGCAAACTTGGCTTGACAGGGAAGTCCAGCCCCGTTGAACATGATTTCCTCAGAAGTGGGTTCTGATTTTCATTTTTCTCATTTGAGGCCAGAAATCATCTTAATTGTAATAACTTGCTATGATGCAATTTCTATAATTAATAAATAACAGCATACAATGCTTAAACATACTTTATTTTTTTCAATCAGTCGATATCAATCCCTTAAAAGGGGACATATACAAACAACTGCACGTTGAATAAATAATATCGATACATAAATAAATATAGATAAATATCATGAATACAATAAATAATAAAATTAATAATAAATATAATTACCAAAAAGGTAAAATACGAAATCCACGTTTGACACATGGGATAATCTTGGTTGACGACATTATGTCATCATCCTTACTTGTAAGCTAATTTGACCAATATGGTCACACGCTAGTCTACTAATCATCACGTAGGACGTTGAAGCTTCATGGTGTGCAGCTCAACCCTGACATGAGTGACATTTTTCGGCTGAACCCTGCTGCGCGTGATGTGCTGGATCACCGCATGCAAACACACGGGCAACAATGATGGAGAAGGAGAAGAGTCTGTCCACGGTGTAGCGACACAGGGCATCCTTTTCCCAGTTCTGGGTGACTTTTGGTTGCCTTGTTGTTGGCTGAGACCTGCTAACAGTGGTCGCCTATAGAAATGAAAAGAGACATGTCAATTTAGAAGAACGGAGTAAAAGAAAATCAACAAGTGCATGATGTGTATAAATGTATAGGCCACATGTTTAATTTGTCACAAAGTGTTAGGTTAATTAGTGTCAAGTGCCCTTAAGGCCAGGGATCATACCTCCAGCTCCAGGATGACCTTCCGGGTTTTGTCGCATGCCTTCATGTCCCGATGAAGTTGTTGCAGCCATGGCTTCACCCGGTCTAGCTCTGGACAACGTCTGAATCTACCGATTTCCTCCACTGCAGAGTTGTAACTCATCAGGGTAGCATACAGCTTCCTAATACAAGTCTGAGGAAAAATAAGAGATATTAGCCTACAAATGAAGTTGTTGTTATTAGGCCTATACTGTAGGCCGCCTAAGTGGTATAAAGTAAACTATATATTTCTCATTCTCATTTTACCTGCTCTGGGTCCTTAAGATTCCCAGGGCCGCATTTGTCTTTGGCTTCAATCCACTCGAATGGGTTTGCGATGGGATAGTTGTCCACCGGACCTTTACCATTATGTACCTATAATCAGAATTATGTTTTATTGCCATGCAGGTATAGCCTGAGGAATTTGTCTCAGTGGTTGCAGTAAATGACTATTTTTGTCATTCCTAATACGTTTTCAATGTAAAGGACCACAAAATGTAGAGCTTTTGGGGATTTTTACAAAAAGGAAAACAAGTACAAAAAAAAAATACACACACACACACACACACACACACACACACACACTTACCTCAAGTGATGCGAATCTGGCAATCTTATTAAGCTCAAGAGAGCTGTTTTGTAGTCTGTTGCATACATCCTTGTGCTGGTGCCCGGTGGTTGGAGCGCCGAGTGCGCATTTTAAAAATAAAACGACAAAAGCAGTCGCTATGAAATACAAGTGCATGATGGTTGCTTCAGCAGCTTCACGGTTGAAATCAAATCTCTGATGTATAGCCTGGATGGGATGTGTCTCTGTCGTCTTCGTGTCCTCTTCTCTGTGAAGTATAGCCGACTGGCTTTATATTGTAGTGCAGCAGCTGTGAGTCACGGGGTCGGGAGGATAGTTTACGGGAGGACTTTCCTGGGGCATCCTCAGGTGAGTTAGCCTACTTTGAAGCAAATATAGTTTTGCTTTTGCCAAATTACACATTACTATACTACTCTGTGTATAGGCTATGTGCAACGATGTGGGTATTCTATATTGACCATCTGACTGATAATCATAATTTTCTCAAAGTGCGCAGGAAAGGAAATTAAAAGGGAGCCTTATAATATCACCAATTTGATGGCCAATGGCTTTAAATTATAGCCTACATTGTTGTTGTTTTTATATCTGGCCTGTAACCCTATAAGGACAAGAATATAATATATCATTAATGGTGTGTGTGTGCTATATGCGCTATTTCATTTTTAAGCCTGATTTATACTCTAATGTTGGCTCCTTCCTTACGTAACATTTACAAATATGAATGGCTCTCCTTTTTTCTTTTGGCAACGTGAGACTAAAATCAGTGAAATCCTGTGTTTAGGTTTCCGTGCTGGTTTGGTGCGTAATTGCGCACACGCACTGGCGCACCTAGCTGTGCGTCCAAGATGATGAGTTACTAAACGTGCAGGTACACATAGGCCACTTATAGCTATATATCTATTTCAGACATAATCAGACACAATGGCCGTCCAATTAATGGGCTTATGGGCCGGTGCTTGGGCCTGACACAAACCTGTCATCATATTTCTTCTTCTGTCTTCAAGTTCAAGGACAAGAAGTAACCCTCTTTGCACTGGCATTCGCATGCAGTTGCGACCCGCCGGCCACCGCGCACTGCGCGTCTTCACCTCCTGCTCGCAGTCCCATGTTCGGATATATGGATATGCACCCGATCGCATGCACATGCCGCAGCAGAGACACTTGTCGATGTGGTTGTTCCACAGCTCCATGAAGGATCCCGGCGAGCAGGGCACAATCATAATGCATAAACATGGTGTTTAATTATGCTTCCATCATTGTTGAAAGTTACAAACGGGTAGAACCTTCAAACCTTCTGAGTGAGGCAAGATGGCGGCGCGCATAGTCGCAGCGGCTCAGTGCTCTTTCGATCGGTGCTTTGTATGGCTGTTTGTTTACTTGTTGGTGTGTGTCCTGTGTACTTTTTGTGGCGCATACAACACCTACAGCCGGCAGGATCTCCTTAGAATAGGAGTTTGTAACAAGCGAAGTGTGACAGCCGAGTTCCACCGCTTTCACAACACACCGGCGGACATCGCCAGGAGCCCCGGCTCCCCATGGTACACCATCCCCGCCGGGAGGAGGCGAAGGCGGCGCGGAGAGAGGAGACAGAAGCGGGGCTGCAGAGCTGGTGCGCTAGCCAGGCTACGGAGGCAGCCGCTCAAACCGCCGCTTCCCAGTTTGTTTATTGCTAACGCTAGATCCCTCGGCAATAAGATGGACGAACTAAGGCTACATACTTCAGCAAACAAAACTGTGAAGGTTGCATCCTGCTCATCACAGAAACCTGGCTTCATCCATTCATACCGGACTCTGCTATCGAGCTAACAGGCTACACCGCAAAGCGCCATGACAGGACTGTATACAGTGTATACAGAGTACAAATACAGTGATTATAGACAGTCACTGCTGCCCAAACCTGGAGTATGTGACTGTTAAATGCAGACCTCCCTAGAGAGTTTACTGTTGTCATGACGACTGCTGTTTACATTCCACCGGATGCCAGCATAAGCAGCCACATGAGCAGATATCCTGACGCTGTACACATCGTGGCAGGGGCACTTTAATCATGCAGACTTGAAAGCAGCACTCCCCAAATTCCACCAGCATGTTAAATGTGCTATGAGAGGAGCTAACACTCTGGACAAGGTCTACTCTTACATCAAGCTTGGCTACAGGGCGAAACAACTACCGCACCTGGGCAAGTCTGACCATATGTCCCTGCTTTTAATTCCTGCATATATCCCCCACAGGAAAACTGCTCCCACCACCACAAAGACCCCACGGTCCACAGCAGCTTCACCCTCACAGTAGAGAAGCTGATGTGAGGCGCACGCTGCGGGCCATCAATCCGAGGAAATCTGCGGGTCCTGACGGCGTCACTGGACGTGTACTGAAGGACTGCGCGGACCAGCTGGCTGGGGTCTTCACCAGGATCTTCAACCAGTCCCTCGCCCAGTCCACTGTCCCACTCTGTCTAAAATCCTCCACCATCATCCTGCATGTGGATTAGGAGCTTTCTTTCCCGTCGCAGTCAGAGGGTGAGAGTGGGACATCACACATCCACGTCCCTCAGCCTCAGTACCGGTTCCCTGCAGGGCTGTGTACTGAGCCCGCTGCTCTACACCCTCTACACACACAACTGCACCCCCGCCCACCGCAGTAACACCATGGTGAAGTTTGCGGACGACACCACAGTAGTAGGGCTCATCTCCAAGGGAGTCCCTGTCTGCCTACAGGGACGAGGTGGTGCAGTTGACTCAGTGGTGCGGAGAGAACAACCTGCTCCTAAACACAGCAAAGACCCAGGAGTTGGTCATAGACTACAGGAGGAAGAAAACAGACATTCCACCACTGTTCATCAATGGAGACTGTGTGGAGAGGGTATCCTCTTTCCGGTTCCTGCATGGGAGTCCACATCGAGGAGGGCTTGACTTGGAGCGTGAACACATCTGAGCTGCTGAAAAAGGCCCAGCAGAGACTCTACTTCCTGAGGGTGCTCAGGGGGAACAACATCACACAGAGACTGCTGGTGTCCTTCTACCGGTGCTCCATAGAGAGCATATTAACGTACTGTAAGCGTGTGGTACACCAGCTGTACAGTGGCTCAGAGGAAGAAGCTCCAGGGGGTCATTAACACCGATCAGAAGATCGTGGGCTGCCCTCTCCCCACACTGGAAGAACTACACAGATCCCGCTGTCTCAAAAAAACAGAGAACATTATAAAGGACACTTCCCACCCCGGTCACTCACAGTTCGAACTGTTGCCATCGGGCAGACGGTACAGAGCGATCAAGTCAGGGACGAGCAGATTCAGTAACAGCTTCTATCCTACAGCAGTAGCTGCACTCAATGCTGCTAGGAAACATTGATCCATTGCTGCAATACATGATTTTGCTTGTTTTTTGCTGTACAATGAGGGTTGTGCAATAAGTTAACAACAGCTGCAATTACATGTTTACTGTGCAATGCATAAGCTATGGGGGTTTGTGCAATAACAAGAAGTATTATGTGTGTTTTGTTGTATATATTTTAACTTTTGTTTTGTTTTGTTTTAGTGGAGTGATCTGATGCACTGATTGTTTGCCACTTTTAATTTTGTTGTACATGTTGCAATGACAATAAAGATCTATCTATCTAAATGAAGTTAAGCCTCCAGAGGTTGGTTTGATGACTGAAGACTAATATAATGAAGTTAAGCCTCCAGAGGTTGGTTTGATGACTGAAGACTAATATAATGAAGTTAAGCCTACAGAGGTTGGTTTGATGACTGAAGACTAATATAATGAAGTTAAGCCTACAGAGGTTGGTTTGATGACTGAATATTTAATAATATAATGAAGTTAAAGGAGCATTCAGTGATTTGGGTGATTTGGAGGGAAAAAAACGGTCCACCCCGGTAACAAGATATGAGCATGCACACGCTCTACAGTGGGGGGGGGCACGCAACAGGCCGATCCTGATTGGAGGAAGGCCTCCTCTATCCTGATTGGATGAAGGCTTTGTCTCCCACTGCCAAAACTCTAACTAGGGACAGGGAGGAACTAATTATATGGTCAGCACACTCTATAGTAGGGGGGAATATCACAAACAAATACAAAAATAAGTGATATTTGAATTAAGTGAAATCACTGAATATACCTTTAAGCCTCCAGAGGTTGGTTTGATGACTGAAGACTAATATTTAATAATATAATTAAGTTAAACCTATAGGTTGGTTTGATGACTGAAGACTCATATTTAATAATACAACTAGACCTTGTTGTACAACTAGACCTTGACATGTGCCCTTGTGGACACATGTATATACCGTTCAGCGTGAAATGTGGATAAAATGTGAAGGAGTAATATTAGAAAATGTGTTTTACATATGTCAGCCTCTGGGTGGCA
>OOFJ01109514.1:0-10489 GCA_900323375.1 Benthosema glaciale
ATTTCACACACAGCGAGCAAAACCTCGCCGATAAAAGCCCGATCTTGCGTCAAATCGCAAGTTTTGTCGGCGAGCACCAAAAATGGTCCCGGACAGCAATATCGGGTCAAATATCCTGCAGTGTGTACGAGCCATAAGCGACAAGGCATGCAGAGAATACGTGCATACACAAATTGTCGACCATGCAAGCAGAAGACCATATCCTGTCAAACAGATGAACAGGCTAATTTATTAACTATGACCCCATTACAACCACAGATTTCATGTTATAAAGGATGAAAAACATTTTTCCTTTCAGTTCTATAATAATGATGAGTGACCCCTAAGAGTGAATGGCACCTAGACCTACTCAACCACCACAACTGAACAGAGCAGTCAGTGAATGGCCTTTCGACAGGTCCAGGAGGTGCATTTTGGCTGAACGCAAACAGAAGAGTAAAGGCCCACCCGAATAAGGCCTTCGTTCTGCTAGAGTAGGTCAATGAGAACGAAATAGCATCATAAGAACTGTGGCAGAGCCTTTCTGAACTTTTTGAACTAGCAATGTTCGGTTTTACCCGAACATTGTTTGTGATTGGTCATACACTTGAAGCACTCATGATGTGTATTGTTTCATAATCGCAGTCTATCAGCAATGTGCCATGGACCGTTTTAAAGAAACGCTGGTTCAGTATAATCGCATTCTAATCTAAGCAACTAAACACATCCAGATTGCAATGAATTAGCGATAGCACACACTTTCTCCACTGTGTCTGTCGCCAGAAAAGGGGGGAAAGATTTTGCCTACCGTTGGAGTCAGTGAGGGGGGAATAACTCGACTTCCGGGTTTTACCTTCCACAACACAGACGCTCATAGACAGTACCATAGCGCCCTCCGATATTGAATGAATGAATACAAAGCATTAAAAGATGAAGACCTCCGTCTAGGGAAGCCGACGGTTGGATTTGAAAAGACAGAGATCTCAGTTTTGTGTTAACACCGGCTAAGACGACGCGATGGTGAGATGGTTAGTTTGCGACAGTGCTCTCTCGTCTCACCCTGAGAGCAGTGATCTCCTCTTCAGCTTCGGCGGTGGTCTCCTCAAGCTCAGTCTTGGCCTGCTGCAGTTGGCTCTCCAGGGCGTGGCGTGCGGCCTGCAGCCCACTGATCTGAGACTCACGCTCCTGCAGAGACAGGTTCAGCTCGGACACCTGCTGCTTGATCTCCAGCTTCTGCTCCTCGTGTTCCAGGCCCATCTGCAAGTCAAACAAGACCACAGAAGCCTATTTATTATACAGAACAGCAGTGAGAGCCCAAGTAAGACATTGTGTGTATACTATTTTCTGTGCATATTGCGGCTCTATCCATTGATATATTTGTAAAGATATTTCGGGGGGGTTTCCGCCTATATTGATAGTCAGTACTAGCGAGAAAGAGACTTGAAACTTGGACAGCGAGTAAGGATTAAGCAGCAAGAAAGTCAGAAACAAATGAAACAAATTAGTTGAGTTACACATCAACGAAATCATATACAGACAATGAGAAAGGAACAAACCCAGACTAAACAGATTATGCCATTGTATAAAATAAACCCACTTGACTCCCCTCCCCATGTCCTCACCTCTCGTATCCTGGTCTCCAGCTCCATTAGCCGACTCCTCTTGCTTTGTTCTTGCTGACTAATCTTTTCCAGGTGTTCTTCCAATTTGGCATTTTGGGCCTCCAGTTTGCCCGCCTGAGACTCCAGGTAGAATTTCTGCTGCCGGAGCTCCGAGATCATCTCCTCCTGGGCTTTCCTGACAGGAAAAATGTAAACGAAACCAAATATTCAGAAAACAGTTAAAATCAGTCTCCTCCTGACTGTTCCACCTTTAACATGGGCTACTTAAATTGGGACTAACGAACATGCTGGAAGCTTGGATGAGGATGGCGTAGTAGGCAGAAGACCTATCAGCTCACTCACATGTTCTTCTGGGTGTAGATACTGCTGTTGGCGGCCAGCTTGTTAGCCTCTGACAGCTCTGCAATGCGCTGTTCCAGGTTCTTCATCTTGGAATCCATGGCATTAATGGTCTGAAGGGGGAGGGAGGCACAACATGGTGGAAACCACCTCCATGTAAAATTACTCAACGTAAGTTAACATCTCTAAACTGGCCCTCTGCACCTAGGTTAGTGAAGTGTGCCTAATGTATAATGATGAGTGGATTAGATAGTAATATAGCCATGAGTCAATGTCTGGTAATTAGAGGTATTATGAGCATTCTATCGCCAATTGAAATGGTATGGAGGGGAAGGGTGGTGGGAGAGCCTATGGGCCTTGGGTGGAGCAGGAGTGAAGATCCTAGAATAGATCCTGCTTGAACCCAGGCTTTCCCCAGCCAGAAACTTAGTTTCTCTCATTCAACTCTTGCCCTTTGCCTTAAATGAGTGAACTACTGTATAGTGTTCAAACTCCCAGAGAAGAATGAGCTCAGCAGGTGGTAGTGTCACTGCCTGGGAAGGATCCTGGTTTGATCCATTCCCTAGCTATCATTCCTCCTGCTATCATGTTGAAGTGTCCTTGAACAAGAGAACTGCTGCTGAATCTGAACAGGTTGGTGTGTTATATAAACTTGCTGGCTCCGCCGTTGGTGTTTGAATGGGTGACTATTAGGCATACATTTTTGCACTTTGGATGTGAAGCACTGTAATCCATTATTAAGACATTCCCAGAGAACAGGCACCACAACAGTGGTTGTCAGTCTTCATTCATGTGAATCCCTCATTGTGTCCCTCATTGTTCTTTTTGTTGTTTGTTAATATCAATATTATAAATTATCGTCTAATAGGGCTGTCAATTCTCTTTTCATTTTATTTGATCTTGATTCAAATATGATTTTTATCCAAATTTGAATCTTAATAATTATTTTTGTAACAAATACATTTATTTAATATAGCAAAGTGCAGCATCGACTTGTTATGTAATGAGGATCAGCTCGGGAACAAGGCTAAGCCACGTTTGTTTATCTAAATAGGAAATATATATTAAAAAAGCTTGTTAATTTTCCCTGATATTTGTTGACAGAACAAAAGATGTGGAAGCCAGTATATCCGTTTCCATTAAAAAAAATAGCGTCCATAAAAAAAAATAGTGTGATCAAAAGCAGACCCTGATTCCAAACAAACCTAGGCATAACTCGAACAGCAGAAAAGATAACAAAAATCATAGTTTGTACACTTTCTTTGCAATAACGCATTTTCACATAGCACAGCAATGGTGTTCTACTGGAGACCTGTTAGCGATTACCACCGTTCTCACTGTGTAATTCACATCATCTCTGTTTTCATTTTGTAAAACGGATACAAGTTCAAATCGGGTTCAAATCTGGACAGACAGACAGACACACTGCTGTAGTTATGACAGCAACAGTCAAGTTACATTATATATTTAAAGTAATACATTTTTTTTCAAAAACTGGGTTCTAATCTTAATGTTCAATCCAACAACCCTAATGTATCATCTTAATCCTGAAGACCAAGCAAAACCATTGCTTACAGCTTTCTGTTCGCTGATGAGTTTGCATTTCTCCCTGGCCTCCTCCTCCTGCTGGGTGCGCTTGGCTTCCAGACAGTCCTTGTCAGCCAGGTCCGCCTTCATCTGGGCCTCCAGGACCTTCACACACAACCGGGACTGTTTAGTCAACACAGCAATTCTTGTGTGGACATTTGCCAGATTAAGTACTAGTACGTCACATGAAATGACTGACTCTTCTGAATGATATTTACAGCAATGAGTTCAAATGGACGCTTAATGTACCGTCTGTACTGACTAAAACTGATCGACTAAACAAAAACTCAAATATAATGTCCCACTCTGACAGACATTACTCAGCCCTACCTTGATCTTGTCTTCATAAAGCCTTTCTTTATGAGCCAGGCTGGTTTCCATTCTCAGGGCTGTTGACTGCGTCTCTCTCAGGTTCTCTTCGAGCTCCTAGATGGGACGTTATTATTATACAAGGGTTATGGAAGATTTAAAAAAAAAAACATGCTCTGAAGACATGTGACTGTTCATGCTGGCATGCAGGTATAGGAGCATGTGTATGTTTAAGTCTATGCATGTGCCGAGTTCAGTAAGACATGCATTCTGGGGGGACTGCATAGGTACTTGTGAAGACTCAGCCTACAAGCAGTTCCCTAAAGAAAATCCCTGCATGGGGTGTGTAACGCGTGTTCCAGGATAAAAAGGGACAGAGAACAGAGGGTACCCAAGGATGGATTCACCATCAGCCGCTGGAATGAGTGGGTGAGTCACAAAACATTAGACGGCCTCATCTGTGGCTCTCTCTCACCAGGATTTTTTCAGCCATCTGCTGGATCTGTGAGGATTTGGTCTGGATGTCATCTTTCAGCTTGTTCTCTCTTCGCTCCACCATCTCCAGTCGTTTCACCTGGTTCTCTAGGGTCTTCCTGCCCTCCTATAGCGCACACACGCATACGCACACGCACACACACATTTTAGCAATTTGATACCCAGGGGAACGTTCTCTGTCTTTTCCAGCAATTAAACAATAAAAGAAGACAGTTGGGCTTGTAAGTCATGAAAATATAACTAGTATATTAATGTAACAGTGTGACTTTAACCCATTTAGACCGGCTGCCACGACAGCATTAATTTATCTCTGAAGCCGGGAATGCATTCACGTCTTCAGGTAGTCTTTTTCAGTACTTTTCCAGATTCCGGATTCAATTCTGTGAAGTGTCCCCGAAATACCTCAGGTTTTAGGGCGTCTTTATAAAACTGGCTCATGTATAAATGGGTTAAGCACTGTGGAATCGTGTAGATTAGAAGCTCGTACCTCGGTCTCTCTCAAGCGGCGTTTGAGCGTGTCACTAGGGTCGGTCTTGCCTTTTAGACGCTCAAGATCTCGCTCCAGCCTTTCTTTGGCCTGACGGATGTTCTGCAGCAGCTCAGTGGCTTCTGTGCTGGCTTTCACTGCCTAGAGAAGGTCAGGAGGTCAAAGACTGTTACAGTAGATCTCAGTAAAGGTTGTGAATTTGACCAAATGTTGGGTGAAAAAAAGGTCTAAACCCTCTCAGTAGATGTAGACATGTTACTGAATTATGAAAATGACAATTCAAAAGTAAGTTAAGTCATACTGTGTAACTTTTTTAAATAAACTAAAGTGATAATCTTTCACTGGCATATTTTTAAGTGGTGCAACCACTTCATTAAAAGGGATAGTTCAGATTTTTTTAACTTAAGTTGTATGAAATATTTGCCATTAATATAGTGGTTGCAACTGTATTAATTGATTGCCGGAGTCCCGTTGTGGGAGTTCTGCTCTTGTTTTGGTGAGATAAGTGAGTTAAGTAGTTCCGGTCATTTTGTGGGGGGCACTGGGGCCACACAGTAAAAGTAAATTAATCCACAAAACTAACGTCATTTGTATTATTGTTTCTAAAATATTAGCGCAATGTTTGTTCATTTGCGACCCCTCTATCACATGGAACTACATTAACTAAATTACATAATAAACATCTAAAACCATCAAGAGAAATCTTTTTATCAGAAATGGAGGTCATAAAGTCAGAAGGCACTTACCTTGGAGAGTTTGTCTTGGAGCTCTTCGATTTTCAACTGCTGTTCAGTATTGGTCTAAATAAAACAACAAGCTGAGTGAATGACAGGCAAGTCTACCAGTGTACTAGAGACACATACTACTGTACATGTAGCTCTGCATTGATTTGATTGAATACTTTGCAACAACAGTTTGCAAAGACAAGCACAGAAGTACAGTTCAATACAAGGTCTGCAAATAGGAATAGACACCCAAGAAAGCACTATGGCTTGTTTCCATCGGGGTTCTTTGTACTCAATTCATCAAAACAAATGAGACAAATTAATTACAAAGTATATTTTGAAGGGGCCAGTATGAAGTGCTCTTTTAGAGCGGTTTTGAAGGAGAGTAAGGATTCACACTTTAAAGAACGAGAGGTGCTGCACGCACATCCACACATTTCAACGGGTGTGGGATCCAAAAGATAACTGAAGAAAAATAGGATTGATCCGCACACCGTTTTAAAAGCTCCCAAACATTTATTGACAAGAGCGGAAAAAGGATTCACACTTCTTTATGACTGTTAGTATGGCATCCACATTTCGGAATGGAGAAATCAGCTTATTCTTCCTCACCTTCTCCAACTTGGTGAGTAGCTCCTCTACTTCAGCTTTGCCCTGCTCTCTGGCCTAATAAATAAACAGTGCAACAAGGAAACATCAACACACAAAGTCTCAAGACCTACCTACAGTATTCATGTCTACCTATTCATGTACCGCTATTAAGCACTGGTATCTAAACGGCTGGAGAGAAATTGTCTCGACTTAAAAGTTAAATCATCTCATGGAAAGCTGGACACTTGAGGTTGAGTTGCGAATAGTTAGCACAGTCAAGGAATCTCGGGAAAGACAGTCAATATGCAGCCAATATCGCCTCCATGTTGCCCTCCGTTGAGATACAGACGGCCCAGAGCCGGAAGAGGCGTCTACATTTATGTCTATGATGTCAACAACATGATGTCGTGGACATTCCATGCTCAAACGGACGGACAGACAGACATACGCGGCTGTACAGCTCAAAAAATAAATCTTCAACAAAATGACAGCGTCCGCTTTCTCCATATGTCCCAGCATACCTTCTGGATTCTCTGTTGGTATTCTACAGCCTTCCTTTTGAGGTCCTCGCTGGTCTGCCTGGAGTCTCGGAGCTCGGACTCATACAGGTCACTGCGGCGGCGGGCAGCCGACAGGTCTTCCTCCAGCTGCCTGATGGTCTCTTCCAGCTCTTCCAGCTGGGCATGGTACTCCTGAGCAGTGGTGGAAAAAGTACACGTTTTAAGTAAAACTATCAATATTGTAATGTTATAAAATACTCCTTTTACAAGTACAAGTCCGGAATTAAACTTTTACTTCTAACTAGTACTCATTGCAGTTAGGGTTAGGTTAGGGTTTGCGGTAGGTTGTCTAATGACAGTTGGACTGATAGTATGCCGTTACTAAAGCCTGTACCTGAACCCTAGCGTATTATAACATGCCCTATTCTGGGCACGTGATAATAGGCACACCCCCAGAAACACGGCCAGGGGGCCAGCCCGCTTTCGGCATGCTGCCCTGCGTACAAAACTGTCAAGAAATGTTACGGTACTTTAGGTGTTCCTGGGGGGTCCCTGGGGGGTCCCCGGGAATGTCCAGAGTTCCAGACCCACAGGAACACGCCCAGGGGGCCGGCTGGGTTAGGGTGAGCCTGCCCGTGTCTTAAACTGTCGAGAAATTACCGAGTTGCAGTGTATGTTTTGGTACTCATACACGGAGACATACATACACAGAGACATACATACACGGAGACATACATACATACATACATACACACATTGCTACGTAATGGAGCGGTTAGGCACCGCTCAAAAATAATCCAAAATCAGGGTCAGGGTCACAGGGACAAGCACTGTGGGTGCAGGTATGTGTAACACAGTACATAAATAGGTTGAGATTCAGCCACTGGATAGTCACTGAAGTACAGTCATATTTAGAAACTTGGTCAGGTACCTTGTGTGTGCGACGCTGAAACAGAGGACCGCCTTTCACGTAGTTCCATGATACAGCGATGGATCATAACTCATTTCCACCCCATACTATGCATTAAGATGGTGTAGAGCCGAAAGAAGCAGACATTGCATCGCTCGATTCAGGCACTCACTAACGCCTTGGCTTGTATATAATGTTTTAACTTATTTTTTAACTTTCGCCTTAAATGTTTTTAAGGCAATGGGATGTCCCCTTGTTGTCAACCTCATGTGATGTATAAGTAAGTAAAGCTTTTAAATTGTCAAGAATCTCTGCCAAAAACAATCAGAGGAAACAAACAAAACGTTCCAGCCATGTCTCTGGCTTTAGGAGTGCCCTGTGGGGAAGCCATCTGCACGCGTGCCATCTGGAGGGATGACCTTGGCATATTAAGGACTGCAGAGGCTATCCTCAGAGGGAAGCCCTGCTTGTGGACCGATTTGGTGCCTCCGCTTTTACCTGTGGTGGTGTAACAAGAAGTGTACCTGTTCCTTGATCTCCTGCAGCTTGTTGCCCTGTTCACGGATGTCGTGCAGAAGCTGCAAGGCCTTGTCATCCTCTTTGTCGACTTCCACGCGAGTCGCCTCCAAGCTCCGCTTTAAGCTCTGCAAAACAACAAACATACATACTGTACAAAAACAAATGTAGACATAGCACTATATAGTGTATATATATATATATATATGCAATTATGCACAGTTTAATTAGCCTATATAGATTTCCTACTGTCACGTTCTTAGCTTCTTAGCTTCTCACGTCCTACTGTCACGTTCTTTCACATGAACTACTTTGTATGTATATGATGTATTACATGCTTTCTTTTGTTCAAGCAAGCTCAATGTAAGTCGCTCTGGATTAAGAGCGTCTGCTAAATGCCTAGATTGTAAATTGTAAACCATAAAGCCGCTGCTGAGAGAGCTATACTGGAGTTATAGTTTCAGAGCAAAAAGCTGTAAGAAAATAAGAATTTCACACAGAAAATGTTCAGGGCATGGTGCCGTGATACTGATACTGTGCCTTCTGCATTTTGCACCAATTTCATTGCTGTGCCAAACCTTTGAACCCATTATGTGCAAACTAGAGGTTAGAGTCTAATAACGGCTTTACCTTCATGTGCATTCTTTAGCTATTGATACTGTGTGTGCCGTTTGTAAATGAAGCCGCACAAATCATACTGTAATGCAGTGTTCACTGTTCAGTGGCGAAGCTGCACAATCAGGACATGTTGACAATGATAATCTACGTATCCTTTGGCTAAATTGAATTAGCAATCATTATAAATAAAAGCTTCACCCATAGTGTTTCACATGAACAATCTCTGTCTATGACTATGAGATCCAATGTTCCTGGAACTACCCAATATAGCGATAGCCAAATGGATAGGCTGGGTACTACAGTACATGGGTCTAATGCCCAACAGCAAGTCCACAGTTTGACCATTTGCTGCATGTCACTCCCCTACACTGACTCACAATCAGGACCTAACAAATAAAGGCTCAGAAAACCTCAAAACAAAGAATGAACAAAAGAACAATGTTCACATCCCTTAGAAGGCGTTTCTGTTTTGTAATGTTGTGCATGTTTGTAGACATACGTACATACTGTATGGGCAAACCCTGTTCTCTCTGTTAATCTTAGTGGGCTTTCACCTCAATAAAGCAACAGAAAGATACATGTGTGGGTTAGGTTTGTTAGTTAGTTAACTTCTGTACTATTAAACAGTATTTTACACACTCACCAAATGATGTAGGCACAGTTTTGAAGTGTAATTATTATGTACTTTAACATGAACAGATTTTGTTTCTGACAACTGAAATTGTCGCTGTAATTACAATGGAGTTACAAGAGCAAGAGGTGTTGCTAAATGTGTAAAATGTATGAGATGTGCGGATGAGAAATTTTGGCCGATATAGATATCCGATAATATAATTAATCGGTGTCATGGCCAATAACCGATATTACCGATGTCGATATGATCTCATTCTGTATTGACTAAAATATAATAATTTTGTCCATTCTGAGAAATACATGTATCAGGGTGTCTGCACTGCATGCTTAGGCAAGTCAGATTTAACTTTAATACCTTTATATTTAATATTGTGAGCTTATAGATATGTTCAAGCTGTTACTTTGGGCTTGTTTATCTGTAAAGACAGACCGATTAATGGGACCGATTAATGAATCGGCCAAATTGATATCGATTACCGATACGATACCGATTAATCTTACATCACTAGTTAAAATAAATTCCTCATTTGAGTGAATATGGTGTATATTATTAATACACATACTTAAAATGTATATGTACTTGTACATCTTTCAAATACAAAATGTTTCTCTGAGGGTTTTCCAGCAGCAAGATGAGGAACATAAATACAAACAATGAATAAATGTGTTTATTATTAGGATTTTCCGTTTTTTAACAAAAATCTACATTTTAAAAACAAAACAAAACAACGAAAGCACTCAAATAACTTGAAACAAAATACAAAAGAAAACAAATCATTAAAGTAAACAAAGCCAAACAATAAAAACAATGATGACAAAAGGAGTCCATAAGGATGTTTGTCCAAAACCATTACCTTGCAATAACAAAATAAATGTCCCAGTTGCTTATGAATGTGGACATTCACTATAATATTCACATACAGTAGAACTCACAATGGACACACAACTTTAAAATAAATTGGATCTGTAAGTTTACAGTTTGTTTCCTCCCATTTACTCACACAGTCTATAACCACATATGTTTTCCAATTATCCCACTTAATGTACCACAGCCTACCAGCAGGGGGTACTGTTGTTATGAATATGTACTGATCACCTACCGAGATGTCTTCTAAATAGGACACATAAGACCACTGTTTCTCAAACCTTGGGCCAAAAGGACTCAGCACCCATTGGTG
>OOFJ01109515.1:0-11725 GCA_900323375.1 Benthosema glaciale
AACATGAGGACAGTGTTACACAACAAACTGTGACCTCACAATACATGCAACCACCCACACATCTGATCCTACGTGCACGCATGCACGCACGCACGCACGCACGCACCACGCACGCACGCACGCACGCACGCACGCACGCACGCACAGTTGACATCAGGGAAATAGACAATTGTAGCCGGTTCCATCCATGTTGTTTTTCTTATTTTAGTTGCCTTTTATATTGTTACTTATATGAATGTTTTTTATTATTGATTGTTATTTTCTATGAAGTAGGCCTACATCAAAGTTAGTGTAATCATCTATGTGGTGCAATGTGAGAGTTCTAGCAACCAACTCGGTGCTCTAGTCTCCACACTCGCCTATCAGGGTCTTGATGAGCTCTATACAGTGTTGTTAACAAAGATGTCGCACCGCAGTGCATCTATGTAGGTGGTACGCGTTTCTGTTTTAGTTTGCGTCCAAGCATGTGGTGCTGACGCAGACGAGAGGCCTCTACCCTCGCACTTGCAAGGAAAGCCCATTGTAAATGCACATTATAAAGTGCTTAATAGATGTTTTCTATAAATGCACCATTTACCAGAAATTAAAGTGTCTAAAGGACGGGACTTCTGTTGTGTGTAGGCCTATTTCCCCCGGAGCTGTCTTTTTTTTCTTTTTATCATGCGATAAACACGCTTTGATCTCGCCACAAAGCGGGTGCCTATAGGCTATAGTTCCAAACTTTGGAACTATGACATTGAGATAGAATGAGCACTTCCGCATTCCATTGTTATAATGGGAGTCAACACTAGTGTCGCCATGCACTCTCATACGATCCACTCGGGCATTCACAACGTGTAAACAGACCTGCACATCATTGTAAATCCATTCAGAGGTACTTCCTGTATTTTTGCTTAGACACTTTTAGTCACCGTTCATTTGTTTTAAGAGCCAGCATTACTTTTATGATTGTGTAACAGGGTGGGTTTTCCCTACCATGGGTGACTAATTTGCTAGGGCCTAAAAAAACAAAAAAAACACTGTATGCTATCACCATACATCATCATACATCACATTCCCTGCTCAGCGAATCAAATCATCACAAATGTCTTTTGGCGTCACTTTTATCTTCAATATGTACTTTGCTTAGCCAATCAAATCATCGCTATGGGGCGATCAGCCAATCACACAAACACAAGTTGGGCATAGGAGGGGCTGGCGCCCCTTAAAAATAATAAAATAAGTAGGCCTATCAGCCAGGAAAAGAAAGTGTGAAAGAAAATTAGTTGAGGTAGTTCTGTGGCCTTCTTGCTTTTCATACAACCACAATCCCTCTGAATTCTGCACAACTTTACAGGCCACTTCACTTTTTGGCCTATAATTAATTCCTCAGATCTCCCCAGGGTTCCTGGAATTATGACTCAATCTGCGATATACAGACTCACCCATTTCTTTACACACAAGCAGTTAGCACAGGGGGTAGTGTCAGGGATTGGAATAAGAGCTTCTGCCACATCGTTTCTCTACATCTGGGTAGCCCACCAGTATTTTCCTCCCCCACATCCTTCTTACAACATACATCCACGTATAGGCACAGGAGTGGGATTCCTTCATGATAAATGCCAGTGTATTGATTCCCATAGCGCAAGCTTGTGTCTGTGTCTGTGGCGGTGACCTGGTCAGCCTAGTTGGTGCTATCAGCTACTCTTGGTAGCCCCTCATACTGTGGGCTACAGGTGAATGGTTCATGAGGGTATTCTCAGCATTTAGTGCAAACAACAAACCTTGGCACTAGCAACAACCTAACCTTAACTAGCAAACCTGCTAAAAACTAATAAAAAAAAAAAAAAACACATGATATATCTATGTCATGACCCCACATGGTTAAGATATTGGACCTTAATTCATGCGGGAGCATGAAGGGCATGCACATCTCCCAATAATCCAAATCTAGGGTCACATATAGTAAATTAACTCAGATCTCCAGAACACATGGAGCAATCCTTAAGTTATCTTAAAGTTGTCCTATATATCCTTTGACACTGGGCAGATATATTTAACCTGTGTGGGTTGAAATTGCATTTATGCAGTATTCTGTAGAGACCAAATCTATCTGCATCCTAGTATGTTATTTACAATATGGAGGAAATCAGCGCCCTAGTTGAGGTCAGGAGAGTAGTGTGTTATTTTGTTAAACAGATATCATCCAGTGGAGATTTACTTGGAGTAAAATATTTTGAAGAAACACACATGGTGGGAGGAAAACAAATGCGGTGAGTGACCTTGGCCTGCTGAAGGACTCATTCTTAGACGGCGCAGCCCCAGGAGCCACACCATAACAATACAGGGATCCAATCCCATGGTATACCCATGGGATTTAAACCCAAAATATTTTGCATAATTTCAGATCCATACATTAACGACCACGGAATGCATATTTCCGTCAGTCCAGGTATACAGGCCTACCTAGGGCTGTGTGAGCAGCAGAAAGTGTGATTTGTGATAGGGATAATGTTATGCAACATTGCGTCAACCCAATAAACATGTATGCTGCCGTGCATAAGAGTAAACATTGTGAGTGTAAAATGATGGTAGGTCATGGCAGGTGGGTTGCGTTGAGTAGAATCTGTACAATATGTGTTGATGTGATTTTAGATTAGGTGTGGTATGATAGTGGTGCATTGTTTAAGTAATGCAACAACATTGGATGGCAGAATTTGAAATGATATTGCTGCATGTAACAATGTTACAGATTGTTCACAGCATGACGAAGTACCAGGGATATAATAGAGCTGAAAGCAGCGAGAAAATGGGGCCAAGCCATAAAAGCAAAAGTGATGCCATGCAGTCTCCAACCAGTATTGACATCAATTTCGCAGATGACGTCACTTTTTTGTTATGCTGACTGGCTGAAGGATGTCTGTCAATGCTGTACAGACTCTCACGCACTATAATGAATGGAAATGCGATTTAAAGGGGGAGTGGTGAACCAGGCTATGAAAATCCCAGGAGTGGATAGAGTGGATCATAAAATTCGTACAATCATACAATTGGGAGATCTAAAGGTCAGAAGTCCTTTGACAAATGACTGTGAGCTTCAGTTCTTGACCGTTTCCCATAACCTTCTACCATTGCCGAATGTCATGGACAGCGGCAGCACAGAATTGCCAGAACCGCAAAAACTGGCGGAAGAAGGAAAAAAAACACACCTGTGTGAAGTGAGGGGCGCTCTTATATCACCATACATCATCTCATTACGGACAATAACAATTTGCGTCCTCATTTTCCGTCTTCACTTTTCTGCCCTCACTTTTAGCTTCAATATGTACTTTGCTCAGCCAATCAAATCATCGTTATGGGGTGATCAGCCAATCACAAGCCAATGTTTGTGGTCACACAAAGCCGGAAAGCTGGGCATCAAAAAACGGAAGAAAAACAATAGGGGCCTTCGGCTTCGCCCCTTCGGGCTTGGCCCCTAATAAACTGTCTAATGTAGTAACTGCGTCTCTCCATGTTTCTGTATCTGTCTTGTGCACATTCACATGTGCACATCATACAGTAGTTGTCTGTACAGTATCTCACTTTCACTGTACGGGCATGCGCACACACATATGCAGCATAGAGTATAAAATTCTGTCTCTCTCACCCTCTTTGTTAAACCCTGTTGTGTTGTCTTTGTGTCTCTGTCTGTGTTTCACTGATGAATTGTCAAACAGTGATGTTGGATTGATGTTGGACAACTTACACCCAATTAGCTAGAACCACTCCATGGACACGTATCCCGTAACCTGGAGAGATGGTGGGAGATTATGAAGTCACAAAAACACAGTTGTTGTTGTTGACGTATTGGAAGAAATAAATCACACTTGTGAGAGGAGCTCTTGTCATCATACATCACATTCCATGCTCAGTTAATCGAATCATCATGTGGTACACACAAACACACAAAGCTGGACATAGGAAGGGCTAGCGCCCCTCAAAAATGTTTAACATTGATGGATGTGGTAGACTCTTAGAGAAAGAGTCAGTTTACTCCATTTGGCTGCAAACATGGCGCAGCTTGCAGGAAGCTGATTGAAGTTATTGCAAATTATCTTGCCGTAGAACAGGACGGGGCACCCACGTTGGTCTGTGAATTTGTTGGTTGCCGGGCAGACGGGGGATGGCCGAGGAGGGATGGAGGGGAGCACCGGGGTAGTGGAAGGGGGTGTTGCGGTTGTACTGGGGCATGGGGCGGCAGGGTGTGGGATTGCGAAGATGCACCGGCTGGCGGGTTGGCGGAGGGTGTTGATGCCACAAAGGCTGCATGAGATGGCCCTGCCAATTCCCCAGCTGTGGCGGAGGTGCCTCAAATCGTTGCTGGAAGTTGGGGATGTTGTCACCAAAGGGCTGGAAGGCCGTGGCCGGTGGCGTCTGATGTTGCGGGTTGAATGCGGAGGAAAAATGATTTGTGGCCGGAGCCTGGGAGTAATTGACAGGGAGATGATCCCGCTGAGGGACTTGCCCAAGGCATACAGGTCTAGCAGGTTCATGCATGTGATATGCTGCAATGTTCTTTGTTGGACAGGTAACAGGTAAGTGGCAACTTGTATAGCACGAGGGCTTCTGGGATGTTGGGAATTGATTAAAATATAGACCCATATTTTTGGTTGGTTCTTGACGGGCGTTGTTCACCTCGCCCCTAATTTCAGCTGTGCTAACTCCATTCATTGAAAAGGCAGGGCGACTATTAGTGTCACACTGCATTATTATGGGTAATGTATTGTTGCGCTCGACACCCTGGACTGAGGTGCCTGTCTGTGGCTTGAAGCAGGAGAGGCTGTAGCCACTCCCTGGAGCTGGGTACACAGTTGGTTTGTTGGTCTTACCCTCACACTTATCTCCCTGAATGATAGATTCTTTTGCAGCCTTCCTGGCCTTCCTAGCCTTCCTTCGTTTTTGCTTTTTCTCCAACTTGCCAGGATAGTTGACACTTTGCTGCTTCCTGGGGAATGTATTGGTATGCACACCACCCTGGACAGAAGAGGTGGTCTCCGGTTTAGCTTTAGCTTGGCTGATTTCAGTGTTCTCGACACCCTCACACTTAGCTTGTCCCTGCATAATAACTTCCTCTGGAGGAGTCATTTCAGGGCTCTCACTTTCAAGTGTCTCACTATAGGACACCTTATACTCACCAGTGACCTTATATTCACGTTCATCAATAATAAATTCTTTTGGGAAAGGACTCATTTCAGGACTTCCAGTGAGTTTGGTTCCATAGCTTGTGTCACCACAGAACATCCGAGTGCACTCGTCCTCATGCTTATGCTTAAATGGAATCATTCCATAGAGCTTGGCTTCATTTCTTGTTTCACTATAGGATACCTGAGTGGACTCATCCTCATGCTTATCAATGATAAACTCTTTCGGAAAAGGACTAATGTCAGGACTACGTGCTTGGAATTTAGCTGCGAGTGAGTTAGGGCTGATGGGACGGCTTGTAGGACAGCTTATCGTCCTCCCTTCCACTGATGCTGCCTCGCTGGAATGGAGCGAAAGGGAGCTGCCCTGGATTGCAGGGCCGTGTAAAGGGCGGTGAATGGCCGTTGTTTGACCAGATATGTTAGAGACCTTTGGTCTGGCGTCTGTTGTTTGACCAGAGATGTTAGAAACCTTTGGTTTGGCGCTTAAGTAGTCAAGCCGCTGTTGATATGCTGCTGCATTATCGTGATGATATAGCTCTGCAAGTGGGCTAGGGCGGTGAAAGTCCATGGTCTAATAGCCAAATAATAACATACTATTATTTGTATTATCAGTAGATCTTGCACTTTTATAAGGTCCTTCCAGTAGAAGATACAAATCTTCACATAGATCAACTGTATACTGACTCCAAAGAAACTTTGGGAAATAATATAAATAAAGCCAGTGTGTTGACGTCACAGTGCCGTTGTTGAATCTGATTGGTCAGAATCTATTGCCTTTGTTTGCTTTGGGTTGCTATGGGTGCACTATTGGATGTTGTTTTTTTCTCTCTAAGGCTCTGGCTGAACTGACCTATGCCCATATATGGTCATATATGGAGTTATGTGTGAGTGTAAATGGTAAATGGTAAATGGTGCATTTATATAGCGCCTTTATCTAAGGCGCTTTACATAGATTTTGTGCATTACATTCACCCATTCACACACTGATGCAAGGCACATACCATGCACATCAGGAGCAATTAGGGGTTAAGTGTCTTGCTCAAGGACACATCCACACTAACTCTGGGGGAGCCCGGGTTCAAACCTGCAACCTTGCGGTTGCCATCCAGTCACTCTACCCCTGAGCCACCGCTGCCCCTACGTGTGTATCTCGAGTACCGTCTGACCGACTGATTCAAACTCAGCATGCATATTGCAGCGGATCTGAGGGAGTGCTAGCCCAGTGTGAAATCGGTTGTTTTAGAGGTCTCCTCGAACGCGTGCGTATGTCAGACTATAGTTGAAACATAGCACCCCGGTTTCAAGCGTCCACTTTAGTCTGGAAATGGCACGTGTTTTACCTCTGTCCCCATTCGATGCCCTGCCAATTTTTGACGGGTGCTAGCACCTCATATATACAGCTTTTGACCTCTGACCCTTGTTTTACACCTCTGCTGCTTAGTGGAGAGTGTGGTGTTGTAGAGGAGCGGTCTCCCCGAACGCGTGCGTACTAGTTGAAACATAGCACCGATTTTTATCAAGTGTCCAATTTATCAAGGCCATGCACTCCAGTGAATAGCATTTATCCATTTATCCATTTAGATTTTTTTTTATAAATTATTTTATTTTATTTTATTTTATTTTATTTTATTTTATTTTATTTTATTTTATTTTATTTTATTTTATTTTATTTTATTTTATTTTATTTACAATGTGTTGCTTGTATAGCATCATTTAAATGCTTAATGTATAGGTAGTTTTAATGTGCAAGATTAATAATTCTCAATGGATTCAGTTTACTCTAGATGATACTCTTATTTTGAAGAGATTGTCCACCGGAAGTCTTAGATTTGCTGGCTTGACGCAGCCCTAAGCTTTGCAAAAAAATAAAATAAAACACTGCTGGCTCTGTACCACAGTCTATGCTCTGCACTGTCTGTGGTCTGCATCAGATGATCTGAGCGTCAGCAACTCAGCATCCATGCAGGGCTTCATCAGTGGTTTTTAAACATTTACAAATTCGCACCTTTGTCATTCATAGCGTCATGCGCCTTCCTCATTGTCATTTATTGGAGCTTTAAAGGTCTCGATCGTGGTGGTAACATTAGAAGTAAGTGTGAATTAATTCATTACAACTGATGCTAAGGTCATGCTATACACGTATAGCTAACGGAGCATGGATGCACCTGCCGCCCATCAGCAGCAAGCCACATAAACACTAAAATAAATGCATGTTAAATTCACCTTTGATTGCGATGCCCATCCCCTTATTGCATAGTGGTTCCCAAACCTTTTCATGTCAAGGACCCTCAAATTGACACTAATTAGCCCGCGGACCCCCATTTGAAAAGATATGCTGCCAGGCGAGAATCACTGCTATAGAGCGCAGTGATTCTCAACCTGTTTAATTTGTACGAAGCCCAGTTTGGCATGCACATTAATCTATAGTACATTTCTATCTCTGAGACCCCAAAGTAGAGTATATTGTTGCCGCAAATTGCGGCTAAGTATATTGTAACATCAATGATAATTTAAGTCTAATTGTGTACACGTTTTTTTTGGTACGTTCTCAGAGTTACAGACCCATAAGGGTCAATTTGGTTCCAAACTATCATTTAGCTGGGGACTCACTGGAACTCCCTCAAGGACCCCTGGGGGTCCCCGCATGCCACTTTGGGAACCACTGGCATAGAGGGTACAATAAGAGATAGATAGATAGATAGATAGATAGATAGATAGATAGATAGATAGATAGATAGATAGATAGATAGATAGATAGATAGATTCATTTTCTGTTATTGAGATAGACAACAGGAAAACAGAGAGGGAGAGATGCAGGTGGAATTAAATCTGTAATTTTGTAATGGCATCAATTAAGCACTACATTGAATGTCACAGTGAGACTAACCAACCGCTCATGGTATCATGCACCCCATCATTTATGTGTGCCCCACAGTAAAATGACTTAAATACTTGAACCTGTGAATAGAACTGAAGTTTGAATAATCTGTTTGAAAACGTTTTAATTTTATACTGTAGGTGCGTGAGTGACAGGTGCTGTAATCATTGTCATGCTGTCACAATACAGTACGTGATAGAGTATGCATAGTTATAGTGTGGTCACTACAAGGGACCTTGAAGATGCATGAAATGAGCTTGATTTCAGTCATTTAGATTCTATAGAAGCCATGCATGTCTTCTATGGAAGCAATGGCATGTTGTGCAACGAAAATAGCTAGATCTACGAGCTCTCAATTAAAAATCTTAATAGTCTGATCTTAATAGTCTTGCCCGTTTGCACAAGATGATGTAACTTTTCCTTTCATTGTCGATGGCATTTAATGTTTGTGTTGCGGCCATTTTGTGGGGACAAAAGGTGTAGTTACTGTAGTATATAGGAGTGGCTAGCGCCCCCTCAAAAACAATCGCACATTAGGATGAGGACTTGGCCTAACAAAATGTTTTCAGTCATGATATTTTATTTTTCCATATCTTTGAAGGACGTGCCACGCCCACATGGGCAGTGTTCTGGCCTTGTCTTCTGGCCCCGGCCATCAGACCTGGCCTTTCTCTACGGACCCTCCTCCCTATCGCTGGGACGCCCACCCTGCTCACTGGGACAACCCTCCTCGCTGGGAGAAACGTGATGGACGTCTGCCCAACCCAGGCAGCTTCCACTCACTGCACAGAAGCTGCAAAGGTACGAGTAACTATCAACTAAGTCCAAACTAAAGATAGCTTTGGTCCATAGCTCTAATGCCACTCTTGACCTCCTGGGCTTGCATGAAATGCAGACCAGCCTCGTCTCGACTGTAGCGAAAATAAAAATAACATTTTCACTACTCACCAATGCAAAGATGGTTTGTGTAATTACAAAGTCTACTTTCCTCAGTGGGTGCACTCTGAACCCCCCACCACACGTATAAAATGCACTTTTTGTTTTTGCCAGAAAGGGATTTATTTTCCACCGGAAGGAAAAATCTTGTCTATGGGGTTGTCTTTGGCAATATCGGTAGCAGTGGAGTAACTAGAAGTATCTTTCTTCCGGTGGGAAAAAAAAAACAATCCTTTTCTGGCCAAAAAGTGCATTTTATGTGTGGTGGGGGCTCAGAGTGCATCCACCGTGGAAAGTAGGCTATGTAATTAATTACACAAACCGTCTTTATATTGGTGAGTAGTGAAATTGTTGGTCTGCATTTCATGCGAGCCCAGGATGTCGAGAGTGGCGTTAGAGCAAAGCTATAGGCTGGGCCTAATTTAGTGGAATTAAAGTTTTTGATGTGTAGTATTTCTATCCAATCCACTACTGAGAGAAGGGACCAGTCCAATGATTCAGAGCCTGCGTGTCATGTGCTGAAAAGGAGCGATTCTTACAAGGATTCTGCCTGAAAGTGATATATTCACACAATTTACCTAATTTTCTTCCCTCCACATTCCCAGAGGTGTTTCCTCAGCAGATCGAGGGAGTCAAGTTGATTGTAAATAAGACACTGAGCAGCTTCTTCAAGGTGAGCAACTGTAACGGCACAAACCACAAATGAGACAGACATGTTTATTTTAACAGTAGTGTGATTCAACGTGAATCTTAGATTTGGAGTTGACGCCTGCAGTGTCTGCAGGATTGTTGTGGTCTTTAACAGGATGCTTGTGTCTGTGTTTCCAGGCCAGTCACACGCTCCACCTCAGCGCCGTCTGTCCATCCTATTACAGATTCCACGTGGAACACTTACAGTCAGATGATTACAGCAAAGACAAGGTCAGATACAAGTCCCCTGATACAAAATATTTCATTTCTTACAGTATGTATGTTTTTATTTATAGCCGTCGAAAAAGATGCAGAAAAAAAACAAATTGATTGTGTAGAGTAGAGTCAGTACTAGACAATGTGATAACATCTAATATCACTGTTAGATTGTTGTAAGACAATCAGGTTTGTTTCATACCAGACGAAGAGTAATATATAGTATGAAAATCAGGACATGATTGAAATCAACAAGGTTTTTAAAGGGAGAATAAAAGGTAGTTTATTATTTATACAGGGGCACTCTCGACCAATAAAGATTAGTTTCTCAATTACACCACCATTACATCATCAACTCATCCAACCAATCGAGGTTCGGGACAAAACAAACATGTCCCGAATCGTGACAAAACAAACACAGTCGCAAAAACAGTTTACTTGCGCTCGCAGTAAAGATTAAGATAGCTGCATTCTTTATAGGTTATAGGTGCGTTATAGGTTGTCTTATTATGCTTTGTCTGAAAATAGGATGCCCCCGCGTTGATTGGTGAAATTGATTCATCAGGTAGTCTCAACGCTCACTCTCTGCTGCATCTGACAGAGCGCGTAAGATCCAAGGCAGTGTTCCAGGTGAGGCCATTGGATGGACTGTCAAAATTGATCATACATGTTACTATGCTGTGAATGTATTTGTTGTTGTCATCTTTCTTTCATTAAAATCAACTTACTATGTAAACATCCTGCGCCTATTTTCAAATACTGTAACATTGGTCATTTCTAATGTTGGTGTAGAAGAAACTTAAGCACGATATTTTCTAATTGCTCTGGATAAAAGCATCAGCTTAATGCTCAATCGTTAATTTATGCCTGTTAAGTGTTAAACGTTAACTCTCTCACAGACGCAGCAGGCCCAGTTTGTAACATGGCAGTTTGAGACAGAGTACAGAGGCAATGACTTCACCGCTGCAGTGACGGTGGCCAACCCAGACATCCTCAGAGAGTCAGGTGAGAAATAGTCTCTAGAGACAGACTGTTGACTCAGGGGAAAATAGGGTGCTGTTTTTATTTTGTTTTGCCAATTGGTTCCCAGATTGTGTGAGAAATGACAGATGCGAAGGGAGGAGTCAGCCTAAGCATCAGGTGCCATATAATTAATCAATAATCATTTTCACTTGTGTGTACACATCCACAATCCAAGAGTATTAGAGTTTAGAGAGGGAAGGACTGTACCCATGAGAGTCAAACTACCACTAATTGTGCTGTAACACTGGCCTACATGTATATTGCAGTACTATAACTCCAGTCATGGGGAGTGCTTTTGATGCAAACATGTGCTTCTAGCCACCTAAAAAGGGTCAAATACATTTACATTATAGCTCAATCATAAACAGTGTATATTTCAGTATATTCAACAAATATGTCTAAACATATCTATACTTTATTTGATTATTTTGGAGGGACAGAACGTCTCTGCATCACTGCCCACAGCCCTCCTATGAGACACAGACTGAGTAGGAAAGAAAATGCTGTTTTATCATGAGGATAAAACGTGAGGTGAGGACCAAGTATATGAACATAGGTTGAAAAGTGGTGAAGTGGTCCACAGCCAAAACTACATACAGCAAAGTTGGAAAGGCAGTGTAAATACGTCGCAATTGGCAAGGATGCAATTTTCCATCACTTCCAATTATAAAACGGTATCAGTATCCAGTAGTCTGGGTCATCAGAAATGCTGTTCAGAGCCTGTGCGTGTGTGTGCGTGTGTGTGTGCGTGTGTGTGTGTGTGTGTGTGTGTGTGTGTGTGTGTGTGTGTGTGTGTGTGTGTGTGTGTGTGTGTGTGTGT
>OOFJ01109518.1:0-11564 GCA_900323375.1 Benthosema glaciale
AGGACTGTATTGGTTTCTTAAACATGGATGTTTAAACAGTAATAATTCAAGCATTCAAAAAATTATAATGAAAGTGAGCAGGGGGAGGGAGAGTTGAGAGACAGAGAGAGAGAGAGAGAGTGAGAGAGAGAGAGAAAGAGAGAGAGAGAGAGAGAGATGCCAGGTCAGATAGAACAAATATCTATCTGCATACACTTTTCTCCTGTTATTTGATTATTGCCATTTATCAATGCACATTTTTAACTAATTACAATTTACAATAACAATTTAGGCAATTGAGGACGCTCTGATACAGTTCAGAATAAATTAAATAGAATAAAAAAATGCAGGGTAAATAGTTGTGTAAATAAAGGAACGCAAAGGAAACAATTAAGTACTACTAAGTAGTAACTATGATGCTTGGTAAACATAAAACCTAGCATCTGTAGTGATTAACATTCTTTGTGTCTATCTAAATAACATACATAACATATGTGAACAAGTAACCTTCATATGGTACATCTTCTTCAGTACATCAATAGTAGCCCACACATCTGCAATAGTTATTGTACAGTATGTGATGGGTGTACAGTACTGTACTTTCATGTTGTACATAGTCGTAAATGGTGCACAGCTTGTAGGATGTGTTGATGCTGCGCTCTTGGAACAAGAATGGAATATGTTAATTTGTTTTATAGAGCAGCCATTTCAGCACCTCCCCCTCATACATTTGTTTACAGTGTAGGAGGAACTTAGGAAGGCACACTGTAGGAGTTGACATATAATTGGTGGTCACTAATGCTCATTATAACTAGTTGAACATTTGCATTTATACTCGCTCTGAGGAGGGCTGTGTACATTTACTCAAATACTGCACTTAAGTATACACTTTTGCGGAATCTTTGAGGCCAGACAATTCTATGGACTTTATTGTTTGTTTAGGGTAAATTATGGTAAGACGTCATCTCACTGATATAAATTAATCTTGTTATATAGATTTTGATTATTATTATAAAACATAAATTACGCACTCAAAAATATCACAGCAAAAAAAAAGCCTCACTTTGAATAGTGGACTCTGATTGGTCACTCACAAATCTCGGGTGACTGTGAGTGAAATGTAATTCAAAATGAGGAGTGCTCCTCGGTGGGCACTCCTCCTCAGTTTCAGGTGGTTTCCCAATTTCCACTCAATCAGGAGAGTATACCCATTTATCAGCTAAAATCTTTATAGATTTCCAGATCAAATTGTGTCTGCTCACTTCTTATTTGTTTCATTACTTCCAATTTCATTTGTTTATCCGTATGAGTTCCCTCACCTGATTGGCTAATGTGACCTAAGAAACGCATGTTCTGTTGACCTGGAGAGACAGGAAGACCCCTGAACTGACACTCCATACACCACCTTAACAACTTGAGATTGTGTTGCGTTGTACATTTCTGTAAAGGAGAAACCTTTTTTGGCAGGACAGGAGAGATTTTTCTCATTCTTCCCCAAAAGCGGAGGCCTTTACTGAGAATCAGCTACTGCTGAGGAGGTAGTGTAGTGGATGGATGTTATTTCACACAGTGTTGTGGTTTTTAGGAATGGCAGGCATGGGACCGGAGGGAGGATAGTGTGATGACTGAGTCCGTCTGTACACAGTGCACACATGATGAATGGTAGCCTGCCTCTCCACCAGGGACGTGCAGAGAATGTTAGAGAGGCTGAACTTTTCCACAATTTTATAGCCCCCAAAAATATCGCAAAACGGCTACAAGCCCAGAACGCACAGTGCTGCGACACGTTGAGAGCTTGTAGATCCTTTGGTAATTAATATTCTATCCGTGGGGCATCGAAGGTCCAAATATCGCCAAATTGTCAATTTGGCGGGGATGGAGAAAAGATTCAGAGAAAAGATTGTGGTTATAACAGAGTGAATGGAGGGGAAATGATCGCCCCCTATTGTGGAATCAAATCGGCTCCTAAGGAAACAACACCCAAAGTCGTCAAGGGCACAAATTGACACCCCCACTCCCACTGTAATAAAAAAATAAAATAGAAAAAGAGTCATGTGAGTGAAAATAGATAATAGAAGCAAAGAAAGAAAATGTATAATGACTGAACAAATTACTAATTGTTCATGGTATATGATGTTTACTCATATACTGCAATGGCATTGAATCTGGAAAAATTGGGCTTTAATATATTTCAATAATAATATTTTGAGAGTAGTGTACCACGGCTGCTGACAATGTTTGGTGTGCTGGTGGAATTAATGAAGTGCTTCATGCTGATGGCTTATTAATGTTAAATCTTTTGTGTGATTCAGATGGGGAAATTATCAATCAGATCAAAGGAACCAACATGGCCCTGGCGGAGATCAAGGAACTTCTGAAGCAACAGATCAAAGAAATAGTTTTCCTGAAGAACACTGTCATGGAGTGTGAAGCATGTGGTGAGTATGGTACAGGCCAACTGAACAAACCTCACTAATGCTGATTCTTTTGGCCTTGGATCAGTGGTTCTGAGCCTTTGTTAATTTCAAGGGCCCATCAGAGTCTATAAATGGAACCAAATGGGTCACTTGTAAAACAAATTCTCTAGTTATAGTTTTTTTTAAAATATGCCTCTCTGTCTGATTGTAATTGAGTGCTGTGTTATCTATGTATTTTCTATTGTTATGTTTGTATTTGGAGTTGTTTGTTTGTTTTGGGGAGTACGGATGGAAATTAGCTCACGCTAAATCTGGCATATTTACACGTAATCAATCATGTGTATTCAATTACATAAATCATGTTTTCGTGTTTATTAATGTGCATTATCCTGTCCAAATAACATAAGTAAAGACCCATAAAGGGTTTATTTGGTTCCATTTGTATACACCATTTGTTTAGAGACAAACACAATGTATCAGAAGTTACACAGTGCTTTAGTTAGTACATCAAACTGAATAAAATGAAATGAGCAGCAGAAACAGAAGCATGAACAGCTAGCATGCAGATCCCTGACCTGGTGTTGTGTTTGCTTAGCGATGGGAGGGACGGCACCTCGTCCCTCGTGCATCCCCAACCCCTGTCCCCCCGGGGTGAAGTGCACCGAGACGGTGGACGGCATCTCATGTGGTCCCTGTCCTGATGGCATGGTGGGCAACGGGACAAGCTGTGCGGATGTGGATGAGGTGAGAGAGGGCGCTGCAAATATACAGCTGAAACCATCCCGTTGCTTTTTTCAGATACATGGAGAAGCGTGGGGTTTTTGGGGAGATTAATAATCCTTTAATCAACGAATTGACCCAAAATAAATTCTAATTTTTTTTGTTTAGTTTTTGTCACATTGAGACACATTTACATTTATTTTTTCTAAATCGATTATTCACTGCCTGCTCTACCTGTGTGTGTGCGTGCGTGTGTGTGTGCAGTGCACGGTGATGCCGTGTCACATGGGTGTGCGCTGCATCAACACGTCGCCAGGGTTCCGCTGTGGAGCGTGTCCTGCAGGCTGGACCGGACCGGTGGTGCAGGGAGTGGGCCTGGCCTACGCTACTGCCAACAAACAGGTAGCAACCTTCAATGGCCCGTAGTTAAGTTGGAACATGTTTCATTACAGTATCCATGTTATTTTTCGCTATTCTATACTGTATCAGTTTACTGATATGCTTCAGCATTTCCGTCAATGAAATATCAATCAATCAAAGTGTCTCTTTCTTCTCCTACAAAGGTGTGCAAGGACATTAATGAGTGCGAGGGTCCCAAAAACAGAAGCTGTGTGGAGAACTCCATCTGCATGAACACTCCTGTAAGTTTACAGAATAGTAGGCAGCATGTCTGACACAGATTAATTAAGGCAGTTTTGTTTGGAACATAACGACATTGACTCTAGCTAACATCCCAATTCTGGGCATTCTGTGTGAAAGTCTGCCGGCAGCTTGCGGAAATTGCATCACCATGCATTGCATTCCGTGAAAACATCAGATCGGCAAATTCACAGTGCTTGTAGATTCAATAAGAGCTTGATGATCAGCTCTTTTTGGCAAAGAGATGGAGAGGCAAAAAAGAAAGGGACCAAGTACAGACCCCTGGGCTGGGGGACCCCGGTTGTTTAAACATTGTAAAAAACACCCTTTACTGTCAGAAATCTCAATCTTTCAAAGGAATTTTGTGGAATGGATTATTCACGTCTCTTCCTAAATGCAAGCTATGTAATGGATGTAAATGCCCTCAGACCTTGTTTATGGCAGTGGTTACAGAGAATCACTAGTCTGGTGTGGCCAGACTGTTGCCCCTACAATTTTCAAAAGCTTCCGGTCATACATTGGGAGATTGTTGTCTGTTACGCAAAACTAGAGAATCACGACTTATCTATCTATCTATCTGTCTCAGGGCTCATTCAGGTGTGGCCCCTGTAAGCCAGGCTACATTGGGGACCAGAAGCGTGGCTGTAAACCAGAGAGGGCCTGCGGGAATGGACAACCCAACCCCTGCCATGCCAGCGCTGAGTGCATTGTCCACCGCGAGGGAGGCATAGAGTGTCAGGTCAGTGCATTGTCCACCACTAGGGGTCAATAAGCAACTAGTGGTCAGATTGATTCACCACTTCTGGAAAAATGTTGATGTCCTTTGCATGTAATGTATGCATGTCAAAACCATTTCAACATGTTGCGCTTGCGGAGACTTTTGTAAGTGAAAGTGTATATGGTTAAGTGTGTCTTTGGGTTTTCTAAGAATAAATGAAATAAGAATAAATTAAAAGTATTAACAAGCTGCTTGTGACTGAATGAATGATAACTACAATGAATGCATTGGAGAAACACATGGTTCTTTTCCCCATTCCCTGAAAAGTAATTACAGTCTTGTTGCTATGAAAGCTGTTTGTGTCATAATGGTGTTGTGTATATTCTCATATCCACTCATATTTGTATTTTCCATCCTGGCAGTGTGGAGTGGGCTGGGCTGGCAACGGCTACCTGTGTGGGCCTGACATAGACATCGATGGATTCCCCGACGAGAAGCTGGAATGTCCTGAGAGGAACTGTGCCAAGGTGAGTCACTCTAATGTTCCGGAGGTTCAGAGAAAAAACAAGCAAACAAACATACACATCAGCGCGATCTGGAAAGAATTGTGAAAGAATCATATTATTATTGTGTTATGTAATGAATTAATAATTCTAGTAATCATAATAATTGCCATACACACTAGTTGTGTGTATGGCAAGTCCAGCCATCCTGGAAGTACTCACAGTACAGCATTTCTGAAAACAATTTAAAGTAGAAAAAAGGTGTAAAGTCAGGAAAACATCTGTTTCATTTTGGATTATAACCACTTTAACCATTATTTTATACTTTGTTAGTTTGGCTATTCAAAAATAGCTTGTAGATCTGCTATTTTTGAACAATCTTGACATTTTTTATTTATTTAAAGCAAACTCATTCTGTATCACTATTTCGCTATAAACTAGATGTATTTCCCAGACCTGAGCATATTGATACAAGTCAATATGGATCTCTACTAAATTGGTTGTCTTGTTCCAGGATAACTGTCTAACTGTGCCAAACTCTGGTCAAGAAGACGCAGACAGAGACGGAGAAGGAGACGCGTGTGATGAGGATGCTGATGGAGATGGAATCCTGAACACACAGGTTCCTACATGACATCATACGTACAATCGTACATGTTCACATGATTTCACAGTAATCACAGTTCACTGTGTACATTTACTGTACTTAGAGTACAATTTAGACTACATGGGGAAGTGGCGGGCCGAGAGCCAGATGCGGCCCCCACCTTCACTTAATGCTTGTGGATCGGCTATTTTTGCTACTTTTGTGTGACATAGAATGAGGAAGTAGGGCATTAATTATGAAAAAGTTAAAAGACAGAGATCTGCCCGACAGTACATGCAATGTGGCCCTCTGGCAGGGAGTCTGTAAATATAGTGGCCCTTTCCATCATCATTCATCAAAGTTGCCCACCCCTGATTTAGAGGTATACTTTTACTTTACTTGGGTATTTCTAATTTTCAGTACTTTTACTTCTACTCCACTACATCTCAGAGACAAATATCGTACTAAAACTATAGGTATTTTGTAGAGGTTATTTTGTAGAGATTATTATTACATAATATACATTAAACACTTCAGCCCGATTTAAACTTTGGCTATTTACAAAAGTTAAATCTTGAATACTGGACTTTCACTTGTAACAGAGTATTTCTACATTGCAGTATTGATACTTACAAAAAACAAAAGTGTAAATTCCATGACTGATGTTTACGGTTCAACTCGTGAAGTGAATTCAATGAATGTATGATGATGTACTGTACTGTACTGTACTGTACTGTACTGTACTGTACTGTACTGTACTGTACTGTACTGTACTGTACTGTACTGTACTGTACTGTACTGTAATCTATCCACTCAATCTGCTCTCTGGTTCTGGACACTGTAGGACAACTGTGTGTTGGTGCCCAACGTAGATCAAAGGAACGTTGATGAGGATGATTTTGGTGACGCTTGTGACAACTGTCGTGCCATCAAAAACAATGACCAAAAAGACACCGACATAGACAGACTGGGAGACGAATGTGACGAGGACATCGATGGTGACGGTTAGTATGAAAATTAGACCCACACCAGCAGGGACAGATCAATCCCCACGAGGGCCCCTGGGCCGGTCATTTCTTTTGGAGGCCATAGTGCACGTGCGAGCAAAATGTTTGTGTTTTTATCATCTTTTTGACCTAAAAAGTGCCCCCAGGAGACCTTTTCAAGGCCTCAAACCCAGTACAGCACGTGTCCAATTTCCCAGAAGGGCCCCCGGCCCATGGCCCCCCAGCACTTTGTATAACCAATAAACGCCGAATTCTCTCCACTGTGTTGGCTGTTAGGAATTCTCAACCATATGGACAACTGTAAAAGGGTGCCTAACGCTGACCAGAAGGATCGGGACGGTGACAAAGTGGGAGACGCCTGTGATAGTTGTCCTTATGTCCCCAACCCTGATCAGGTGACGAATGTCTTTTTATTGCTATTTTAATACAGTACTATTACATAAGCTGTTATGAAATGAATGATAGAACTTGGGTCAACCGTCAACATGCTCACGTAGCATACAATAGATTGGACAAGTGAAGAAAAGGAATTATGTAGTCACCAACTTGCTTGACACCAAACACGAAACAGTGACAGCTTACAGTCTGATTGTATGCCAACAATACCATCCAAACCCTTCATTCAAAATAATGCTTTTTAAATTTGATTCATTCAACTCACATGGAAGACATAGTCCTCATGAATGATAATATAATAACTGCGTTCATGAGTAAACAAATTATGTTGAAATAAAATCTGAATTAATAAATGTTCACTGCAGGAAGGGAATTATTGATGATGATGATGATGATGATGATGATGATGAATACTTGAGAGACATTATTTTCCCTATTTTTCCATCAGCTGGATCAGGACAATGACTTGATTGGTGACCCCTGTGACACCAACAAGGACAGGTGATGTATTTAACTCAACTGTTTTGATGTGATGTTTATTTTATTTTATTTTATTTATTCATTTTCCTATATCAACAAATAAAATATTCAGCTATATTTTCTTATTGACAATCAAGTAAATTGATTTATCTGGTTAAGGTCTCATTCATTGCAACGTGTTGTGAAACTTGTAAATCAGATGATTAATGATTGATTAAATCGTTTAACTGTTGCAACACTAATGCACATAGCAGGCACTAACAATGGCGTCTTTCATATTTTCGACAATTTTAAGCTACCACTTAAGGCCTTTTAAAGGAAAGGTTGCTCTGTTGTTGCACTGTGCCGGTATAGGTTTGATAACAAGTTTGATAACCACTGTTCTAGAACAGGGGTCTTCAATGCTTTTCAGGCCAAGGGCCGCTTAGCTGGGATTTGGTAGGCCCCCTTGCAGTGTTGTTAAAGACCCCTGAGAACGTGTGTTTCTAATGTAGTCTTTGTTCTGCAGTGACGGTGACGGCCACCAAGACTCCAGGGACAACTGTCCAGCTGTGATGAACAGTTCCCAGTTGGACACGGACAAGGACGGCAAAGGAGACGAGTGTGACGATGACGACGACAACGATGGGATCCCTGACCTGCTGCCGCCAGGACCCGATAACTGTCGTCTGATTCCTAACCCTCTGCAGGAAGATGATGATGGTAGGTCCTAAACAACAAATTAAACTACTAACTAACTAACTAACTAACTAACTAACTAACTAACTAACTAACTAACTAACTAACTAACTAACTACCTACAGTACAAGCTCAGAATGGGTCCTCTAAGCTTGTACATCGTCTATTTTCAAATAGACAAAGTAATCATATAAGAAACTAACCAACTTTCTGCAGGAAGACTATGATAGTACTGTAGGTCCTAAACAATTAACTAACTAAAGTACTAACTAGCCGTTTAAGCTTGTAGATCGCCTATTTTCTAATAGCCAAAGTATATAGGGCTGAAGTGATTAATGCAAAAAGTACAATATTTTCCTTTGAGACGTAGTGGAGTGGAAGTAAAAGTATTCAAAATTGAACTTAATCATCCAACCGTCATCCAGAGTGCAGGTGATGGGACATAATGTGTGTCTTCTTGTTGTGGTCCTATACAGGTAATGGAGTGGGTAACATATGTGAGACGGACTTTGACAACGACACGATCGTGGACACCATAGACGTGTGTCCAGAGAACGCTGAGGTCACCCTGACTGACTTCCGGGAATACCAGACTGTGGTGTTAGACCCCGAGGGAGACGCACAGATAGACCCCAACTGGGTGGTCCTGAATCAGGTCGGTCTTTCATCAGAATAATCACTGAAGCTCTTTCTTCTGAGACCTTCAAATGTTGTATTTATAGCACAAACCAACTTGTTTTGCAGGGCAGAGAGATTGTCCAGACCATGAACAGTGACCCTGGGCTGGCTGTTGGTAAGAGCATAGACAACTTTTGATATTCAGCACGGTCAAAGAGCAAACTGTCTTTAGGGGCTGGAAGCCTGGAACTATCAAAGATTTCTTTAGTGATTACTAAGTCGATTCATTTTTACATTGATCGAATAATTAAGAAGCACGTATGCATTCATGTATCAATTTCTGCCTCCAGGTTACACAGCGTTCAGCGGAGTGGATTTTCAAGGGACGTTTCACGTGAACACGGTAACCGATGACGACTACGCCGGCTTCATCTTCGGTTACCAGGACTCGTCCAGTTTCTACGTGGTGATGTGGAAACAGGTGGAGCAGATCTACTGGCAGGCCAACCCCTTCAGGGCTGTAGCAGAACCTGGAATCCAACTGAAGGTACTTAGGCTACCGTAGTCCACTTTCTGACGTTGTTTCACTATTTAGTTTTAGAGACTGAGTGAGTGGGTGAATGTAACCGCTATAGTGGGCCTCTGAGACCTCTGGCAACCTTCAATTTGTATTTATTTATTTTATATTTACAACTTTTTTTTTAAATAAATGGGAGCCAAATGTATACTGCACGACATGTTTAATGACGTTTAACGTCTAATATTTCTACCCCCTTTGTTGCATAAACAAGAAAGGTAGGCCTATATTTTATTCTGATAATAATTTACCGTGCATGTTCACATCATGTATACTTTACATTACTTCCAACCATTTTCCACAGCATACATTTCTTCTTTTCTTTTTTACATTCAGGCCAAAATAGAGGGACTTGTACTATCATTTAATGTGGGCAGGAAAATAAAATAGGATTTTTACTCGAGTCTGTGACCACTGTCCTAAAGTGACGTTGCCGCCCCCACCCTCCCAGGCTGTCAAGTCAAACACGGGTCCCGGGGAGAACCTGAGGAACTCACTGTGGCACACTGGAGACACCAGCGACCAGGTGAAGCTGCTGTGGAAGGACGCTCGCAACGTGGGCTGGAAGGACAAGACCTCGTACCGCTGGTTCCTCCAGCACAGACCTGCTGACGGATACATCAGGTAGGCTACCTACCGTGTGCACTGTGGCTCACACACACTTTCACATGAAGGATCAACCCACACATCCATATGCATTAGGCCACAGACGCCCATCTGAATGTCCCCTTTCACAACAGAAGTTATATTTATCATTATGTCTAAAATAAAATGTCTAACAATATTGAAATATAGCCGATCTATAAGTAGATCTGCTATTTTCAAATAGTTTAAATTAGGGCATAAGTGGTTAACGTAGGTTTTGTAATAATAACCAAAATAAACAAAGTAAAGTAACATGTAACTGAAGTTTTCAAATAATTGTAGTGGAGGAAAAATACAATATTTGCTTCTGAGAAGTAGTAGAGTAGAAGTATTAGTATTGAAAATCGGAAATAGTCCACTAAAGTAAAAGTACCTCAAAATTGTACTTAACTACAGTACATTCTATTGGAACATCTTTTCAGATTGTCTACTACTGCCAAATAGGACCAGTGTGTCATAATGGCTCCCTACCTGGTAGTTGTTGTTTACGGATGACTTGTAAACGGTTGTTTCCTGGTGAACTGGGTGTGCTCTGCAGGGTGCGTTTCTATGAGGGTCCTCAGATGGTGGCGGACACAGGCATCATCATAGACGCCACCATGAGAGGGGGACGGCTGGGGGTCTTCTGCTTCTCGCAGGAGAACATCATTTGGTCCAACCTACGCTACCGCTGCAACGGTGAGTAGTGATATAGTCTTAAAAGGTTCCATTTCACACAGAGCACAATACAATATAAAAACTACACCTGTGTGAAGTGAGTTATCACTCCCCTCACTATGAAAATTAGCTTGTAGATCAGCTATTTTGTAAACATTTTAAAAGGAAGAAAAAAAGCACAATATACCAGAGAATAAATCCTCCTGTTATATATCTGTCTCTCCTTCTCTCTCTCTCTCTCTAGATACTCTGCCTGAAGATTTTGACACATACAGGGCACAGCAGGTTCGACTGGTGTGACGTCCTAATAAATGGAGAAAAGATTTTCCAATTTTGGCAAAGAAAATTCCACAGTATTCCGACACTGGAATCTCGATCTGCTTGGCTGGAAGGGTTCCTGAGAAAATAATTATCAGATTATGCAGTAATGTAAAAACAAAAGAAGTTCTGAAATATGTCAATTCTACAATCTTGTATCCAATGTGTGTGTGTATATCAAATGAGCCATTTTCTTTATTTGAATGTGTTTGTCTCTAGAACAATATTACAGGAACAAAATTATTGAATGTCAACTGTATATTTTCTTTTTGGCTTATAATGTTTGAAGATTTAAGTGACACTATGTATGTATAAATAAATACGTATGTATTTTGATTAAAAAATAAAATAAAAAATACATTGGCTTTGTTTAATTCTGACATCTGATACATAACATTTTTGGGGTGACAGCTTTTAGTGCAAAAGCAAAACTCTCATCACAAATCTTAATCTTAATAAAATCTTAATAAAAGGTATGCCATGCACAAATCAAAAATGATAAGACACAAACAAATCAAGTGAAAATGTATTTCAAAATGAAAACAGTGAAGGATGGTGTATACACACACACACACACACACACACACACACACACACACACACACACACACACACACACACTGCCC